>CM021102.1:391232490-391440391 GCA_007115665.2 Sequoiadendron giganteum | reverse complement strand
GAGGGATTAAGAGGGTATAGGGGTTGAGGGATTAGGGTTTAAGGGTTGAGGGATTAAGGATTAAGAGGGTATAGGTGTAGAGGAATTAGGGTTGAAGGGTTGAGGGTTGAGTGTTGAGGGATTAAGAGGGTATAGGGGTTGAGAGATTAGGGTTTAAGGGTTGAGGGTTGAGGGATTAAGAGGGTATAGGGGTTGAGGGATTAGGGTTTAGGGGTTGAGGGTTGAGGGATTAAGAGGGTATAGTGGTTGAGGGATTAGGTTTTAAGGGTTGAGGGTTGAGGGTTCAAGGATTAAGAGGGTATAGGGATTGAGGGATTAGGTTTAAGGGTTGAGGGTTGAGGGATTAGGGTTTGAGGGTTGAGGGATTTAGAGGGTATAGGGGTTGAAGGATTAGGGCTTAAGGGTTGAGGTTTGAGGATTAAAAGGGCATAGGGTTGAGGATTAGGCTTGGGTTGGAGGGTTGAGGGTTCAAGGATTAAGAGGTATAGGGTAGAGGATTACAAGGCTGAAACATTGAGGGTTGAGGGTTGAGGGATTAAGAGGGTATAGGGGTTGAGGGATTAGGGTTTAAGGTTTGAGGGTTGAGGGTTGAGGGTTGACAGATTAAGAGGGTATAGGGGTTGATAGATTAGGGTTTAAGGGTTGAGGGTTGAGGATTCAAGGATTAAGAGGGTATAGGGGTAGAGGGATTAAGGTTGAAGGGTTGAGGGTTGAGGGATTAAGAGGGTATAGGGGTTGAGGGACTAGGGTTTAAGGGTTGAGGGTTGAGGGATTAAGGATTAAGAGGGTATAGGGGTAGAGGGATTAGGGTTGAAGGGTTGAGGGTTGAGGGGTGAGGGATTAAGAGGGTATAGGGGTTGAGGGATTAGGCTTAAGGGTTGAGGGTTGGAGGGATTAAGAGGCATAGGGGTTCAGGATTAAGGCTGAAGGGTTGAGGGCTATGGGTTGATGGATTAGGGTTTAATGGTTGAGGGTTGAGGGATTAAAGGTATAGGTGTTGAGGGATTAGGGTTTAAGGGTTGAGGGTTGATGGATTAAGAGGGTATAGGGGTTGAGGGATTAGGGTGTAAGGGTTGAGGGTTGAGGGATTAAGAGGGTATAGGGATTAAGGGATTAGGGTTTAAGGGTTGAGTGTTGAGGGATTAGGGTTTAAGGGTTGAGGGTTGAGGGTTGAAAGATAAAGAATTTATAGGGGTTGAGGGTTGAGGGTCCAAGGATTAAGAGGGTATAGGGGTAGAGGGATTAAGGTTAAAGGGTTGAGGGTTAATGGTTGAGGGATTAAGAGGGTATAGGGATTGAGGGATTAAGGTTTAAGGGTTGAGGGTTGAGGGATTAGGGTTTGAGGGTTGATGGATTTAGAGGGTATAGGGGTTGAGGGATTATGGTTTTAGGGTTGAGGGTTTAAGGTTGACGGATTAAGAGGGTATAGAGGTTGAGGGATTAGGGTTTAAGGGTTGAGGGTTAAGGGTTCAAGGATTAAGAGGGTATATGGGTATAGGGATTAAGGTTGAAGGGTTGAGGGTTGAGGGATTAAGAAGGTATAGGGGTTGAGGGATTAGGTTTTAAGGGTTGAGGGTTGAGGGATTAAGAGGTTTAGGGTTGAGGATTAGGGTTTAAGGGTTAAGGGTTGAAGGTTCAAGGATTAAGAGGGTATAGGGGTTAGGGATTAAGGTTGAAGGTTGAGGGTTGAGGGATTAAGAGGGTATATAGGGATTGAGGGATTAGGGTTGAAGGGTTGAGGATTGAGGGATTAGGGTTTGAGGGTTGAGGGATTAAGAGGGTATAGGGGTTGAGGGATTAGGGTTTAAGGGTTGAGGGTTGAGGGTTCAAGATTTAAGAGGGTATAGGGTTAGATGGATTAAGGTTGAAGGGTTGAGGGTTGAGGGTTGAGGGATTAAGAGGGTATAGGGATTGAGTGATTAGGGTTTAAGGGTTGAGGGTTGAGGGATTAGGGGTTGAGGGTTGATGGATTAAGAGGGTATAGGGGTTGAGTGTTGAGGGATTAAGAGGGTATAGGGGTTGAGGTATTAGGGTTTAAGGGTTGAGGGTTGACGTATTAAGAGGGTATAAGTGTTTCGAGATTAGGGTTTAAGGGTTGAGGGTTGAGGGTTCATGGATTAAGAGGGTATAGGGGTAGAGGGATTAAGGTTGAAGGGTTGAGGGTTGAGGGATTAAGAGGGTATAGGGGTTGAGGGATTAGGGATTAAGGGTTGAGGGTTGAGGGATTAAGGATTAAGAGGGTATAGGGGTAGAGGGATTAGGGTTGAAGGGTTTAGGGTTGAGGGATTAAGAGGGTATAGGGGTTAAGGGATTAGTGTTTTAAGGGTCGAGGGTTGAGTGATTAACAGGGTATAGGGGTTGAGGGTTTAAGGTTGAAGGGTTGAAGGGTTGAGGGTTGAGGGTTGAGGGTTGAGGGATTAAGAGAGTATAACGATTGAGGGATTAGGGTTTAAGGGTTGAGGGTTGAGGGATTAAGAGGGTATAGGGGTTGAGGGATTAGGGTTTAAGGGTTGAGGGTTGAGGGTTGAAGGATTAAGAGGGTATAGGGGTTGAGGGTTGAGGGTTCTATCTCCCACTCTCTTGGTCTCCCACTCTCTGCTTCTCCCCTTCTCGCACTCTCCCCCTCTCTCCCTCCCCCTCTCTCTTTCTCCCACTCTCCCCTTCTCCCACTCTCCCCCACTATCTCCCACTCTATCTTTCTCCCACTCTCACCCTCTCTCCCTCCCTCTCTATCTCCCACTATCTCCCACTCTCTTGGTCTCCCACTCTCCCCTTCTCCCCTTCTCCCACTCTCCCCTCTCTCCTCCCTCTTCTCCCACTCTCCCTCTTCTCCCTTCTCCTCCTTTCTATCTCCCACTCTCCCCCTCTCTCCCTCCCACTCTCTCTTTCTCCCACTCTTAGAAATATACTAAGAAAACCAAATTTCACATAATGCGAGCGCATTTTTGACTCCACCAAAATGGTAAAAAACTCTATATACCCGTGATTTCAAGGCCCACAGTCTACATATTCCCCTAGTTCTACGCGTGCTCTGACAAAAAGTAGCTTTGTGATGATGTTGTGAAGTGTGCAAGCATGTTTTCACATTCCATCACCTTTTTCATGATCTTTTTACCACCTTTACATGAAATAGCAGCGTTTCCATATTGAAAGACATATAATATCAATTGAAGTTTGAATTCCATTGAAAACTGATATACAATTGAAGTGTGGAAGGGAACAAGCTTTTGAACAAGTGAAATTGTTGTGGAGTTTGAAGAAAGAAGAAGCTAAGGCTACATAATTGGGTTGAACTCCTCCATTTGAAAGTTTGGTTTTTAAGGTATGTGAAGTCTTTACACGTTTTCTTTCATTCTATTATGGCTTGCTTTCATTTTTCTTTGTCATTATAACCTTAGGTTGTCAATGCACATTTTAAATTACCATTATATACACAATTATATACACTTTCCAATTACCATTTTACTCTTAATGCAGAGCGTCTAGTAGGATCCATAAATCATCAAGGGTACTTCTGACCCTAACTTAAATTGAAGAATATCAACAAACAAACTCAATCATCTTTTCATCAAAACATTAGAACTCGGTTTCAACTCTTTGTCGGACTCAAAAAAATAGATTAACCATCATAAAATTGATTGTAACATAGCATAAAGTTGATTAGAAACTTAGAACCATTCACGAAAATTCATCCTTTAAGACAACTCCTAGCCTTTCCCATTCCTCTGAGGGGTCCAAAAACCTTCCAATACCTCTGCACAAAGTGATGTAGTACAAAGGAAGAAATCAACACATTTCTTGACACACTTATTCAACTATATTTCCCTTCACAAAACATTTGATTCGTATACTCAAATTAGCATTAAGAGTTCCCGATTTCTTAAGGAACTTCAAAACACCTTGAAAATCTTGAAAATAACTTATTACAATCAACTAGGTTCCTCAAAACATCAACCAATGATTATGTCATTCACAACATGTCTTAAATCTTCCATAATGGCACCATTGTTTACAAACACAAACTATAATTATTAAGGCACAACCAAACCATTATTTTCTTAATAAATCTTTGTTTGAGTTAGTACAACAAAAATGAAACCTTTCAAAAGTCTTCCCTTACACACAAACTTAGTTCCTTTGTTCACTGTCTACATTACTAGTAGCAAAGCATCTGCAAACTGTCACATGTATCTCCCAAACCATGCACACACTTCAAACTGTGACAAGTGCAAAATCAATCGTCGAGTGGTGTAATGCTTTGATGGGTCCAGGTAATGAAGGTACATCTTCAGTTCATAGATTTTTTTGGTTGATGGATGATACTAACATTGCACCATATGAAGACTGTTGTACACTAATAGGATCGAGTGAGGTACACTCTTTCCTTAGATCAAATGCAGGTTCATGGAGTATCTATACATAAAAGATGGCATGCTTTTGTTCTTCATGTACAATGCAAGCCTGGAATGATTGTGAGTCGGGGAGTGGGTTGACAAATGGTTCACAATTTATCTTAGCCCACTTCACACGTATCGCCCTCCGATGAAATTAGAACTGACACAGATAGAATCATCGATCGACTTTGACCACATATCAGATCTAGTTCAACGAGGTGAGATATCTACTTTCTTTGTTGTTGAAATTTTGTATCGTTAGATCTTACTTTGTACTGTATTCGTAATGTTGACAAATTTCAAGAGATTTTTTGCACATATCAATGCAGGGCATGTTTATGCAGTTATTGCAGATGAAGACAATGAAGAGGGAACAGAATATTACTTGTGTCATTGTGTTGAGACCAAAAATAAATTGGAGGCCCCAGTTATAGATGGAGAAAACATTGAATACCCTACAGGCTCAGTTGTGGTTACTGGAACATGGCTTAGAAGGTACCCACATTCAAGTGTTAAACATTGGCTATTTCACGAATTTGACATGCATCATAAGATTATTCATTACTCAAACCTTGTCGTGGCATCCAATGTTCATTTGAGAAAATATGGGGGTAGACCTTTGAACAAGATGTTATGGAAGGTCAGTGAGTCTGACCATGAGGCAATACTTGACATAATACAGAGTAGAGCAGACCTGGATGGTTCATTGAATTAATTTGTAAGTATATGCACATTAGTTCTTATTAATTTATACTTGCATACACATTAATTTGTTTGATGCCAATGCTATCATCTTCTTTTACAGTGATTGGTGTCCCCTTGTAAAAAATGTAGATATATGAGCCATCCGAGAGAATGTCAGCCAAAAAAGGAATACAACATCCTTATTTTGATGCCTGCATGCAACATCTGTAAGTGCCTTCCATCTATTTTTATTTCATTTCCATTTTGGATGCTCTTTCTTTTTCTATTTTATTTTGCGTAGTTGTAAGTAAACCACTAAAAATTGATTGATCTTTCGTTGCAGAAAATGTTGATTTAAGAGCCATCAAAGACAATCTCAGCCAAAAAGCAATGCAACATACTTATTTTGATGATTTTGACAAATCTCAATTTTGATTTCAAGCCATTATAAGAGAGCATGTGAAGCTTAGTGAGGGAATCTCAAGTTACTCATTTGAAGTTAACCTCATAATGAGCACCTATGATGTAGACATTTAAAGAGAATCTTGAATGTATGAGTGACATTGTAAAAGATCTGAGAGAATGAAGTGCCAAATGCATTGCAATAAGATTTAATTACATAATGAGATATACTCAAATATTGTAAGGTTGGAGTTCATTTTTGGTGTAGTAGCACCTTGTTATGTAAATGCCTTGAGTAGGAAAATTTGCAAACTTTGAATTTTGAAATGTAAACAATGTGAAAAAGGTCATATAAAAGTCATGTAAACAATTTGTACACTTTTTAATGTAACTCATGTGACCAAGTGGACTATTCCAACACATCCAAATAGGTATGTTTATTCTAGGCATGGTCCTCTTTCACACCGAAACACGTAGAATCACTCTGAGCTATGTTCCACCGAATCGATCCCTTAAGGGTCTAAAGTGCAAAATGGCTGCAAACTTCAGCATGATATTAATCGGATACCGTGACATTTAGAAACTTTTCATTTGATCCTACAGAAAGGCATTGGGCCCCTCTAGAAAAACCTCTCTCAACTTTGGCTATTTTGGAGTGGTTTTCTCGTGGCGGCGGATTTTCACTTGATGGACAAAGCATCAAATTCAAGCAGTGCAAAGTTGCAAAGTGGTGCAACTTCCATTCTACAACCTGTGTGACCAAGCAGACTATTCCAACATGTTTGAATAGGTATTTTTATGCTAATAATGGTCCTCTTTCACACCGAAACACGTGGAATCGCTCCGAGCTATGTTCTAGCGGATCGATCCCTTAAGGGTCCAAAGTGCAAAATGGCTGCAAACTTCAGCATGCTATTACTTGGATACCATGACACTTAGAAACTTCTCGTCTAATCCTACAAAAAGGAATTGGGCCTCTATAGAAAAACCACTCTTGGTTTTGGCTATCTTGGAGTGGTTTTCTCGTGGCGACGGATTTTCACTTGATGGAAAAAGTGTCAAATTCAAGCTGTGCAAAGTTGCAAAGTGGTGCAACTTTCGCTCTGCAACTCTTGTGAGCAAGCAGACTATTCCAACGCATCCGAATAGGTATTTTTATACTAGCCATGGTTCTCTTTTGCACCGAAACATGTTGAATCGCTCCTAGCTATGTTCCACTGGATCGATCCCTTAAGGGTCCAAAGTGCAAAATGGTTGCAAACTTCAGCATGCTATTACTCAGATACCATGATGCTTAGAAACATCTCATCTAATCTTATAGGATCATGTTGAGCCTATCTACAAAAACCTCTCTCAGTTTTGGCTATCTCAGAGGGGTTTTCCAGTGGTTGTGGATTTTCACTTGATGGAAAAAGCATCAAATGCAAGCAGTGTAAAGTTGCAAAGTGGTGCAACTTTCATTTTGCAACTTGTGTGACCAAGTGGACTATTCCAACACATCTAAATAGGTATTTTTATATTAGGAATGGTCCTCTTTTGCACCGAAACATGTGGAATCACTCTGAGCTATGTTCCACCGGATCGATCCCTTAAGGGTCCAAAGTGCAAAATGGCTGCAAACTTCAACACACTATTACTTGGATATCATGACACTTAGAAACTTCTCATCTGATCCTAAAAAAAAGCGTTGGGCCTCTCTACAAAAACCTCTCTCGGTTTTGGCTATCTTGGAGTGGTTTTCTCGTGGCAGCGGATTTTCACTTGATGGAAAAAATGTCAAGTTCAAGTTGTGCAACTTTCGCTCTGCAACTCGTGTGACCAAACTAGATGCTCCAACGCATCCGAATAGGTATGTTTATGCTAGGCATGATATTTTTTCGCACTAAAACACATGGAATCGCTCTGAGCTACGTTCCACCAGATCGATCCCTTAAGGGTCCAAAGTGCAAAATGCTTGCAAACTTCAACATGCTATTACTCAGATACCGTGACACTTAGAAACTTCTCATCTGATCCTATAGGATTGTGTTGAGCCCATCTAAAAAACCTTTCTCAGTTTTGGCTATCTCAGAGTGATTTCCCCGTGTTGGCGAATTTTCACTTGATGGAAAAAACATCAAATGCAAGCAGTGCAAAGTTGCAAAGTGGTGCAACTTCCATTCTACAACTTGTGTGACCAAAAAAACTATTCCAAAATGTTCGAATAGGTATGTTTATGCTAGGAATGGTCCTCTTTTGAACTGAAACACGTGGAATCACTCCGAGCTATGTTCCACCAGATCAATCCCTTAAGGGTCCAAAGTGCAAAATGGCTATAGACTTCAACATGCTATTACTTGGATACCATGACACTTAGAAACTTATCTTCTAATCATACACAAAGGAATTGGGCCCCTCTATAAAAACCTCTCTCGGTTTTGGCTATCTTGGATTGGTTTTCACGTGGCAACGAATTTTCACTTGATGGAAAAAGTGTCAAATTCAAGTTGTGCAAAGTTGCAAAGTGGTGCAACTTTTGCTCTGCAACTTGTGTGACCAAGAGGAGTGTTCCAACATATCTAAATAGGCATGTTTATGCTAGACATGGTCCTCTTTTGCACTGAAACACGTGGAATCACTCTGAGCTATGTTCCACCGGATCGATCCCTTAAGGGTCCAAAGTACAAAATGGCTGCAAACTTCAGCATGCTATTACTTAGATACCGTGATGCTTAGAAAATTCTTCTCTAATCCTATAGGACCGCGTTGAGCTTTTCTACAAAAACCTCTCTCGGTTTTGGCTATCTTGGAGTGGTTTTCCAGTGGTGGCGGATTTTCACTTGATGGAAAAAGCATCAAATGCAAGCAGTGCAAAGTTGCAAAGTGGTGCAACTTTCGTTCTACAACTATTGTGACCAAGCGGACTATTCCAACACATCTAAATAGGTATGTTTACACTATGCATGTTCCTCTTTTGCACTGAAACACGTGGAATCGCTCCGAGCTATGTTCCACCGAATCGATCCTTAGATTGGAGGAGTCTAAAGTTGCAAATTTGTAAGTTGCTTAAAGCAACAAATTTGAAATGATATTGAATGGCCCACTTAGCACTCATTGCATCTAGGTGATGCTTAGAGAGGTGAGGCACTAGGCCTTCCCAGGAGGTCACCCATTCTAGTATACTCAAGCTCAAGCGCTTAACCACAAAGTTTTTTCCCCAAGGTTAAGCCCACTTAGCTTGCAACCCCATTTGTAAAACCTTCAGCAAGTGTTATGCCTTATGATACATTCATTATAGAGCCCCTTTAGCTCATCAATTGATAAGTAGGAGGTATTTTCTACAATGTGTCAAATTGTGATATTGCTATCAGGATTCCATTGAGTAGTCATTTGTAGTATTAGATATAGCTCTAGCTTCTACAGTATTGCACATGATTACAAACAGTTTCAAAGATCTAGATGACATCAATAGTTCACATTACTCAAGAAGGATGAACATCTTAAAGACATTTGTGGAAATCAGGACAAGTAACCTTCTTCTGGACTTAGGGTTGCAATATTTGATCTACAACATGTTCCACCATTTCTTTAGTAGGATCAAGAACACACATAATGAAGGTGTGTTTGTAGCCATGAAATATTATGGTTCGAACTATCCAGAAGAGTGATGTTTTATCTCGACCAACCATATCTATACCATGGTTTTTTTGGAAACAAGGATGGGTTCTCTCTTCATCGTCATATACATTATTCCTCGATGTGTTCACACAGGTGTTACAAGACTAGGACTCACCTCACACTTTGACTAGCCATTTTTTGACTTGGACTCAGGCTTGGAGCCCAGAATCGACAAATAGAAAAACCTAAGAAATTCAAATATTTTTAAGGATTGAAAACTTGTTTCATGCACCCTTTAATAAATAAACCTTAAAGACACAATAAATCATCAAATATAAATTACTATGATCCCATACACAAACATACATCAATCACATAAGTATAAGCACAAACTTTACCTGAAGGAAATAACACATTTAGATATATAAATATTGTGATATTGCTATCATGATTCAATCATGTAGTTTTACAAGTCAAACTCATTGACCCATGATTCATCAGTAGTGGTTCACAAGAACCCATCTCTCATAATAATGAATGGTTCATAAGGAGGAAGATAAATCTTCATACGTTTCTTCTATAACAAATGAGATAAGTGTTTGGTTTCATGAAGGTCATGAGACAACCATTAATGGGAAGTGGATACATGAAGAACTGATGGAGAATGATAATGGCTTCAGACCTGCTATAAAGGGAAAAAAAAATCATTTCAATGATGCAAGAGGTTTTTGGTTTCACTACCAAAATGAGCCTATGAAGAATGCATGTGAAACTCCTTTTGACCTTGAGGGTGTTCTTACTCCATCTCAAGGATCATGCATTGAGGGTGACATAGATCAATGCTAGGGCTAACCAAATAATAATTATACACATGAATAATTCAAACATGTACATGGCAATAAGGGAAGTACAAGTACTCAAAAACACGTAAGCCTCAAAAAGTATACACACGAATACATAGTATACACAAATTAAAGCAAAGTATATGCACAAATACAAGGTATATGCATGAAAACATGTAAACCACAAAGTATACACTCAAATGCACTTAAGTCACAAAGTATACACATAAGTTGTAAAGTATACACTTGAATACACGTAACTCATATCTATTGAACCATCAATTTAGAATGCAAATATGGACAGGCATCGATAAAAGATATTTGTATTAACCAAATAGCCATGTAGGAATACATCAATATATGTTGATATAAGTATGACATATATGTACAAAATAGCCATATAGGCTTACGAGAATGCCATCTAGGCATACAATGTCAAATATGTCCAATAAAAAATATGTACAAAACTGCCATGCAAGCATACAACAAAGGACTCTAGAATCAAAAGTCATTGCTCTCCATGCCCTGGAAATAAAATCTTTCCCTTTCCTTTTCGCTCAGATGGCGATAGGTCTGTCACTCATTTTTGCTGCACTCGTGGAGTGCTCCTGCTACTCCTCCTAGGGTTTAGTTCATGGTGAATTTTTAACTATTACAAGAAGAAGTAAAGACATGAATTTATAGAAATTACATTATAAAAAATGATATATTTGACAAAATAATCACTTACAGCCATCTCACGATCTCTCTCCATGAGGGAAATATTCTCACACCCATGCTCAGGCATGCTCAATCCCTGTATAAACCATACAAATAGAAATTAAACTACATGAATCAATAATGGTTTGATTTTTCACTAACTAACATCTATAACAAGAAATGTAAATTGAAATTTACTAATTTACTGCATACCTCTTCTGTCAGAGCCATCGAGGATTGTATAGCAGATTTCATACCAATATCTATTTCCCTCATCACATTCCGAGGTGTATCATCTCGCAACAACTAAAAATAAAACAACAAATTATTCAATGTAATCAATGATGTGCATGTATAAACTACACAAATCTATTAAGTACTTGATTCATTAGTTAAACTCTTTATTCTATTACCTACGTGAAGGTTTGAGTAAATCCACCGCCACTGGGAAGTGTTCCATCAAAACCTCCAATATTAGTCTGTTCAATATCCAAAATTGCATATTAAATTACCATTCATAAAACAATGCCATTAGCATGCAATAAATTTATAATTGTTTACTGGTTACATACCCTAGTGATAGGTGTACTGCAGAAATAGGTTGGTGGGGGGCCGGTGTATCCAATCTCAACACTGTGACCCTGCAATTTTATTAAAATCATAAAGCATTTTTAGTTGATATTGCATTTCAAAATCAAAATTTAATAAATTAAATTCAATGAAAACATGCACTAAATTTTACCTAACTATCAATGCCATATGCCTCATGCAAAATTTCATCTGCCCTCTCCATCTCCATAGTTGTAGACGGATCCTATGTACTAGTCTCTTGAGGGTCGGTGGGGTCATGTGAACAAGTAGCCCCACAAGATTGACACACATGTGTTCGAAGGCCACCACTCGAAGACTCCCTTGGATGGCACTATAGAATAGGGCTAGTATGATGGATGGAACTCTAGGTCAAAGTGTTGATTGCCTGCAATGTCTCTACGTCAACACTTTCCTTCACGATGGAAGGCATAACAACGTGCTCATGAGGTGGCCTAGCAAGAGCTCGTCTACCTTGCCACGTAGGATCCGGCTATGCACCAGGTCTATCCTGAGCTGACCCCCTGCCTCTCCCCTAGAAATCCCTCATATCAAAATAATTTGGGATTTTGTTCAATATGAACTCACTGTATAGTTTCCTAAGGAAATATTGTAGGACCTCACAATTGTTGCACGGTGGGTAATCGAAGACCATGTACCACCTATCATAAAACCGGTCCCTAATCTGTTGGTGGTGGAACCAATGGATAGGAAACCTCTTCGCATTGAGGGTAAGATTTTGATTTGTGCGTGGGTCAGTGAATAATGAGCACAAATCACCTTTTGTAATTTTTAAATCTTTCACATCCTTGTATGATAGTTTATTTGCATAATATTCCCTAGCCGCCTGCCTTCTATCTTCCCATCCAGTTATTTGTTTGCTAATTGAATCTACATTTTTTAACATATCTTTCAATGAATTTTCTAGGGTCATTCTTTCTGTGGTTGAACCATTTGGATCACTCAACCTATTGATCAAATCCTCAAATTTTTTTTTGTTATTCTCAATTTCACTCATTAAATTTTGTTGAGTGCCAGGAGGGGGTTGAGTGATTGGTGGAGGAGGTTGATGTTGTGGTTGATTTTGATCTTGAGGATTTGGTTGGTCTTCTTGTTGAAGGTTTTGAGGGTTTGCAGGTTGATTTGCATCTCCTAAAAATTCAAACAAATAGATATCAAATTCAACCTAAAACTAACAAATTCAAAACAAAAACCATAGAATCCTTACCTCTCATAGCTCCTCGTCATCGTGGCCCCATCGTTGTGAAGAAATAGGGATTTTTGGTGAAGAAATTCTCCTCCTAGAACACGAGCGTGATATTGTGGGATTTTTGGCCACGGGTGCAACAAAAAAGCTAGTCGAAATGCAAATGAGAGATTTACATTTATTTTTTTTGCTCTTAACAGTCAATAACGCGAGCGCGTTATAATGTGCTCGTGTTATTTATTTGTAGCTGTCGAGACCTAGGCTAGGCTTAATCGAGACATAACACACGAGCCTGTTATGGTTTTGAAAGTTTTATTTTTAGGGTGTCCACGAAATTGCTACCCATTTCCATGCACCCACCCATCAATGACAACAACTTCATACTAGCAACATCATTTTTTCATTGAGATCATTAGAGCAATTGAGCATTATCATATCATTATTTCAACTTTCATCTAGGTCATCATTCATGCTTTTGTGATCAAATGGGAGCTACAATTTGAGTAGTCAAATAGACCATCACAAGAAAATTTCAAAATGGGATGCTAGGTTTTCCTTGTTTGATTTTAGTTTTGAGTTTGATTTTCATTATTTGTATGTTGATTTCTAGCATTGTTTCATTCTAGTCCATTTGTAAGTAGGATTTAAGCATTTCTAGATTTGGGTATTTTGAGTTCTAACCCTAGATTAATAATTCATGTTTGTTTTGTATTTTCCACTAAACCCACTTCACAAGAAATTTTTGGTCCCCCATTTTTGTGTATGCACCCATTATTTCCTTCTTTTGTGATTATACATTCTTGTAGGTTGTTACAATGTGTTAATTTTGATTGGATTAATACTTGTTTATCTTTTTTTACAAATGTTACCATGGTCTCTTGGTAATACACTCTCAATTTTTATTTTTTGAAATCTTTTGACACATTTGGTTGAAATTGTATTTGTGTTTGGGGACTTCTAGTTTGACTTAATTTTCCTTTATTTTTTATTAAATCATCCTACATGATTTGACTAATCTATGTGATGGAATGAACAATGAAGTTAATTAATTTCGAATGATGTTGCCTTAAAATTTGTGATCAATTTTTTTTATTGTGGTATCCTAATTTTCTTCATAATCAAGACACTAATAAAAATTAAAATTTAGCCATTATTTTTTCAAAAATATGAATATATTAATGTAAGATTCAATTAAAATATTGGTATATACTTGATAAACTAATTGAAAAAATATATTTTAATCACTCTACCATATTCTAGGATAAGTAATAACAAGGGATGCATTATCTATGGTTCTTGTCATTGATCAATTAATATATTTTGTGAAGATACATATTGTGAAATAGTAATTATCTTTTCAAGAAAGAGAATAGATTTTTTAAAATTCATGAATAGATTCAAATTAAAGTCATGTCATCATGATTTTTGGATCAATTATGTACTTGAACATATTATATTTTTTCATATCAATCATTTGATAGTTGAAATTTCAGTTAGAGTGAAGGTTAGTATCTATTAAATTTCTTAAATAATTCACTATTGTAGTGATTGTGTGTCATTAATTATAGTTGAATTAAATTCTTGCTAGTTATTTTTTACATTGAAGTAATTAATAATATTAGATAATAGTGCACTATTTCAGTAGGCATGATTCAATTTTTGTAAAGATATAATTACAAATATCAATAAATTTGATAGTTGAAATTATATGTAAGGTGATTATAGTAAGATTTTGGTTGTATTAATTGAGCATAACTATATTTAGTTTAATTCTTTTTCCAAAAAATGTTATGTAGAAATATTTGAATAGGATTAAAATAAATTTAATAGAACAATTTACATAGAGCTCAATATCTATTAAATGTACTTTAATATTTGTGGATTGAGTTCACACTTAAATATTTTAAAAATTTATGCAATTTTAATAAATGTCAAATAGACATGGCATAGACTAGTTCTTATGCAATATAAGCCATCTAGACACAATTTAAATGTCAAGTAATTAAGGTAGTAATCATTCAAACTTATTTTTTGGATAACAAATGAATCAAATTATTCTCTCATTTATGTGAAAGCATGCCTTCTTACAACAATTCTTGTGAATATAATTGTATGTTTAACAATATCCCAATATTTTAAAAAGGTTTCTAAACACCAAAATTAATTTATTATAAATACAAACAATTAGTACTTATAAACTATTTTTTAAAATAAATATGTAAAAATAAGAAACAAAATAAAATATAAAATAAAATAGACTAACCTTAATTTTTTTTTAGATTTGTAAGAATTATTATTTGAGTAATTCAAAATCAAGAGCATATTCCAATATAAAAATAAATATATTCAAATCATAAGAAATACAATTGCACATACGAATCATATTTCAATATTAAAATAAATATAATTATAGATTATAAAAATAAATTTGTGCACACAAATTTTTCATATTTTAATTAAGAGGAAGGTTTTTGAAAAATGTTAAATAGCTTTAGATTATTTTTTGAAGCTACTAAATTAAAAATAAAAGAATATTGTTCACAATAATTTTTAGATTTTATTAGTAGGAAGGTTTCTATAAAACTTTAAACAAACTTAGGATTTGCTTGGAGGTCTTATAGTAGTTTAAGTTCATAAAATATTTCTATTATACCATAAAATATTCCTATTATAAGAATATCATAAAGATTAGAAATTGCACATAAAATATCAAACTTTTTGTACAATATATTTTTTAAGAACTATTTAAATATTGTGCACATTGTTTCTCTCTATGTAGCACCCAAACACTCCTAGATTTAGTTTATTATACAACGGTTTATAGATATCCTTAGTGATAGAAAAAAGTCTACAACATATAATCTTTGAGTGATTTACTCACCAACTTCAACATCATGTTTTCTTCGTTTATTTCAAATATTAAAATGAGGTGGAGTCTTTTTAAATTGCTACATAAAGAATTGATTAGATACCATTCTCTTGACCTCAAATAATTGATTAGCCTTGAAATTTTGCACTGCACACTTTTTAGCCTCCTTCAACAATAATCCACGATACTTGAAACAAGCACTTGTTAAATTAAAACACTTCAATTGTAGAATACAAACTTGTATAAGATTAAAAACAATATAACACATTTACAAAATAATAGAAAAATCCATGGGATACAAAGAGAATTTAACCTTTGAAATTGAAATTGAAATCTATAATCATACAAAATACTTCTAAGCATGGACCTCAACTTTTCAATTGTCTCACTCTCCATTTCGAGTGAGACAATGTTTGTCCAATGCTTGAGAGTACATTCCCCCATTCTTTTGAAAGTCATGAGGCACCAATGAATTTTGTGTACTTATTTGAAAAAAGGTGACATGAATGAAAGCCATGACAATAGCTAATGAATTGCAATGGGTTTATTTTTCTATATCTAAATGTATAGATTTGAGTAACATTGGTAACATCATTGAAGAAAAAAACAAATTTAAAAGTCAATGATGCAATTTTACGAAAGATAATTTTTTGAAGATAAAACTAATTTTCATATTAATTTACCTTGTAACTCACAATATAGGACTATTATGGTGGATGTAATAGTGTTTAATGTCATTCAAGATCAACATAACATTAATAGAGTTGAAATTTGAACTTCAAATTAATATTTGAATAACACGTCTATTATTTATATAGTTGAAATTATATAAAAAATATTAATGGATTGAAAAAATAATGAAATTAAAATTTTAGTTTTATTTATGCATTGATCAAAATGAACCATAAGAAAAATAGATAAATGATAATTTTAAAATTATTAAATAAAAAAATTAATTAAAGACTAGAATTGTTGCTCAACTTTTTTAATTCTACATGATAATTGACCTCAATAAATTACATTGAGTAAAAAATTAATAAACTAATAATATTCTAAATAATTGTTATTCAAACCAATTATTTGGTCCTCTATTCATTTGGGTTGTAATTATTTGGAGAGAATTGAGTCAACAATTTGAACAGTAGAAATGTGCAATATTTTCTGTAGGATTTGATAAATGCAAATCCACAGCTCGCCAAGAACACCTGCATGCAAAATACCTAATGCTGAATGGAGACCAAAGAGACAGAAGCAAGGGTTTGGAAAAACTCAGCGGAGTGAGAGCATAATTGTTATTTCCCAAAAAGAATGATTACAATAATTACAAAAGCGGCATATAAGGTGAGAAACCCTAAAGCCGAAGAAAGCTAGGTTTGTGCATTTAATAATTAATAAACATATTAATTATAATGCACCTACAAATGACAAGCTTAAGTAAATAGAATAATAGTTAGCATTAATAATTAAACCAAAGTGATTTAATTATAAAGGCAAATGAACTATTACTCTAACACCCCCCCTTAAGCGAAGCTTAGGAGGAAGCAAACCTAGCACAGCTAAGAAAGCAGGAAAAAATGGGTCCCGGCAACAAGGCCAGATCAGGTACCCAACTACAAAGAAATCTCTGTAAAACGGGGAAATAGAGAAAACCCAGTGGGAAAAAACTCTACCCCAAAAAGAGATACAACAACATGCAGAAAAAAACATGAAGGAAGGAAGGCCTCAACAAGACCCCCCAAGGACAACTTCCGTCACCCCAAGCATAGAACGCAACTGAAGATAGCGCGGAGATGCAAAAGGTTTGGTGAAGATGTCAGCAACCTGCGCGTCAGTGGGGATGTACTCCAAAGAGAGAACACCATCCTGAATCTGCTGACGGATGAAATGCATATGAAGCTCAATGTGTTTAGTGCGCTGATGCTCCACCGGGTTGCGGGAAATGTGAATAGCACTCTGATTATCGCACCACAGAACAGTGGGACGATCAGGAGGAAACCCAAACTCAGTCATCAACTGTCGAAGCCACAAAATCTCCTGACTAGCATGCACTGCCGCTCTATACTCAGCCTCTGTAGATGAAAGTGCGCGAGCATTCTGCTTCTTGCACGACCATGTGATAGGACCAGAGCCAAGGCAAAAAACAAAGCCAGAAGTAGACTTCCGATCATCAACATCACCAGCCCAATCTGAGTCAGTGTAGCCAACAATGTGAGGAGCCCCTGATGTGTAATGAATGCCATACATAAGTGTGCCCTGAATGTATCTCAAAATGCGCTTGGCAGCTTGCCAATGACTCTCATGAGGCTCGTGTGAGAACCGAGAGACTAGACCAACTGCAAAGGAGAGATCAGGACGAGTGTGTGTCAGGTACAACAAACTGCCAACCAACTGCCGATACAATGTAGGATCCACTGAAGGTGAAGTGCAAGAGGTAGACAAAGTAACACCCGACTGAAAAGGTGTGGGAGCAGGCTTGCAATCAAGCATATCAAAGCGCTGAAGCATGTCAAGAGCATACTTCTGCTGGTAAACAAAGATCCCAGCAGGGGACTGAACAATCTGCAGACCCAGAAAGAAGTGTAATAGACCCAGGTCTGTCATCTCAAACTGCTCCATCAATGCACGCTGAACATCCTGAATCATAGAAGATGAGCTACCTGTGATGAGAAGATCATCAACATATAGCACAAGGATCAAAACCTCATCCTCAAGACGCTGAATGTAGACTGTAGGATCGGAATGACAGCGTGTGAATCCTGTAGAAAGCAGAAAGGAGTCCATCTTCTCATACCAAGCCCGAGGGGCCTGTTTGAGACCATACAAAGAACGCCGAAGTCTGCAAACCAAGGAGGAATCCTGCACAAATCCCTGAGGCTGCTCCATGTAAATCTCCTCACTAAGATCACCGTGCAAGAAAGCACTCTTCACATCCATCTGATAAATGGGCCATCCCTGAGAAGCCGCGAGGGATAAGACAAGGCGAATAGAGTTCATCTTGGCGACAGGGGCAAATGTCTCAGTGTAATCAATACCCTCAACCTGTGAAAAACCCTTCGCAACAAGACGTGCCTTGTACTTATCAATAGAACCATCAGCAGCAAACTTAGTACGATACAACCACTTGCATCGCACTAACTTTCTTCCCTTAGGAAGAGAACAAAGATCCCAAGTATGATTCTTCATCAAAGAAGAATACTCCTCCTCCATAGCACTGTCCCACTCAGTATGTCCTGTCGCTGCCCCAAATGTCTGAGGATCACCACAAATAGCATGACTCAGAAGACTAGAACCCGCAATATGAGACCGGGTGCGACGGGAAGTGGAAGGGTCACCAGCCAGAGATCCTGCAGCATCAACTGTAACACGAGCCCATCTAGGCATCTGTGGAGGATCCTGTGGTGGAGGTAAATGGGGATCACTAAGATCATCATCCTCATCGTCCTGAAACAAAGTTGGAAGAGAGGAGGGAGTAGTGGTAAGTGAAGTAGACTCTGGAAGCGGGGTATCTACTGTAGGAAGGCGCTCATCAAACTGGACATCCCGTCGAAACAGGACCTCTCTGGAATCAGGGTCAAACAACCTGTATGCCTTAACATCCTCGCAGTAGCCAACAAAAATGAGGTGTCGGCTCTTCCGCTCCATTGCTCTCCTCTGAGCGTCAGGCACAAATGCCCATGCTTCACTACCAAAAACTCGGAATGAAGATATATCAGGCTTGACATGAGACCAAGCCTCCTCAGGAGTCATATGTCGAACTGCCTTGTGAGGCATCCGATTCTGAATATAGTTGGCACAATTGACTGCCTCTGCCCAAAAAGACGAATCCATGGACCTGGACTGTATCATACAATTAGCCATCTCCCGAAGTGTTCTGTTCTTTCTCTCTGCCACACCATTCTGCTGAGGGGTGTAGGGCACTGAAAACTGATGTTGAAGACCATGTTCAGAGCAAAAATCCCTGAAAGTTTGGTTCACATACTCCCCCCCATTATCTGTGCGTATCCGACGAATAGAAAGACCAGATTGCTTCTCCACAAATGTCTTAAAGACTCAAAATGAGTCAAAGACATCAGACTTGTACTTTAAAAAGTACACCCATGTGCGCCTGGAGAAGTCATCAATGAAAGTAAGCACATATCTAGCACCGGAAAAAGAAGGAGTAGGAAATGACATGAGGTCACTATGAATCAACTCCAATGGTGCCAAAGCACGAGTAGCTCGTCCCTGAGGGAAAGGATCCCTATGTTGTTTGCCAAGAACACAACCCTGACAAACCCCATCAGTGCAAGTAATGTGTGGAAGCCCAAGAACAAGTTCCTATGTGCTCATCTGCTGAAGATATCTGTAATTGACATGGCCCAAACGCTCATTCCAAAGTCTGCTCACTGAATCTGCATGTGCTATAAGACAGGAACCCATGCCAGCAAAAGAATCAAATCCATCAAATCTGTATAGTCGGGATGCAGTGTCAACACTCCCAGTAGCCACAATCATATCAGAATCATGTAAGTCCCGAATAACCACATCATGTGGTGAGAACTCAACTGTCTTACCAGAGCCAGAGTGACAAATCTGATAGATAGACAGTAGGTTCGTCGAAATGTCAGGGACAAAGAGAACATCCTGAAAAGAACCCCCAGCCAATGCAACAGAACCAGAACCCAAAATAGAAAGATGAGATGAGTTCCCAATAGCAATCTGTGAAGTAGCACAAGGAGCAAGTGAGGTGACCAATTGTTGAGTGTGATTCATGTGGTGAGAGGCACCGGAATCAAGAATCCAGGTGGGCCCAGAAGTCATAGCTCGTGCAGTAAGAGCATGACCTTTCCCTGTAGGGGAGGATGTGGACTGAGGAGCTGAAATGTGATGCTCCTGCATGGCTTCCTCTAAAGCCTCCAAACGTTTCCAACACCGAGAAACGGGATGTCCTTCCTTTCCACAAAAGCTACAGGTCTCAACTGATTTCTTCTTAGTCTTGGAGGTAGACTCAGTAGACTTCGAAGAAGATTTACCCTTGGAAGGGTTAGCTGGAGGTTTTGAATCAGTTTTCTGTGCAGGTTTGGAGGAAGACTCATTGCCTGCGGAATCTTTCTTCGGTTTGCTTTTCTGTTTTGTTTTGGTTTCCCCTGTGAAGACTGAGCAACCAATGCTTGGCTAGAAGAGCCAGAAGCATCCATCTGTTGGATCTTTGCCTGTTCCCGTGTCAACCGATCACAGAATGTCTCAAAAGAAGGCATGGTGTGTCTAGCACCCAAAGCATCCATGGTGGAGTAGAAAGTGGAAGAGAAGATCTGATATTGTCCTCACAACTTTGAGAGTATCAAGAAGATACACTCGTCATCTGTCTTGGTTTTCCCACATCCCTGCAAAACTGAGCGTAGAGACTTGAACTTCATCAAGAAGTCCTCAATGGTGGGAAAGCCGGTAGGTGTCAAAGTAGTCAGCTCTGCATCAAGCTGTAGTGCCCGAAATTCATTGACAGTGCCAAACAAATCTGAAAACTTGCCCCAAATGGCCCTAGGAGTGGTCAAACCATCCAAGTGAAAGAGGAGACTGTCGGAAATGTTCAGTGCAATCAAGCCCATGGCTTCATCCATTTTATTCCTGTGCTGAAGAATCTCAAAAGGACGCTGTAGGACAGGTTGATGTTCATCTAGGCATGACCATAAGCCACGTGACATGAGTAGCCTGGTCATGTGTGCTTTCCAGGTGTGGTAATTATGCAGTGTCAGTCGGGCCATAGAGGGGTCCGACATTGAGAGAAGAAAAAGACAGAAGTAGAAGGGTCATTTTCTGAAAGGAAATGACAGAAAGCAAAAGTACCCCCCCACAATGTATGATTCTAACCCTCGTACAACAAATAAACAAATACTGAAAGTACAAAAAACGAGGAAAAAACCTAAACGCCAAATGCAAAGAGAGAGGAAAACAAAGCCTCTACTTTGACACCAAAAAATAGTACTCAAATGGCCGAATCAGCAAACAAGACCAGCATAGTTACATCCGGCTCGGAAACACCTTTTCGACGATATTTCATTTTTCGAAAACGGACACCGTATGCCCAAGATACGGCCAAAAAACCACAGGTACCCCCTAAAAATGAGCTCTCTAGAAAAAAACCAGTCAGGGGAAATAATTTGACGGCCGTATGGCCGTCACTGGACGTCGGCGGTGGCTAGTGGGTGGCGACGCCGGCGGAGGTGGCGGCTGGGCGGAGTGGCGGTGGCGGTCAAGCGACCGGGTGGCGCAGTGGCGACACGGGCTGGCAGCGCCCAAAATTTAGAGAAAAAATGATTTTTTTAAAAATTTTTTTGATTTTTGAGCCCGTACGGCCCTGGTAGGCCAAAAAAATTTTGCATGTGGTCACTGTGGCCAAAATAGTCAAAGTTTATATGAATTTTGACTCTCCCGGACCTTCTGAACGCAATGGTGGAGTCCGTTTTTGCTCAAACGGCTCCAGAAAATAGTGCCTCCTTCAAAGTGACAGAAAAACCCTAGAGAAGCTGTGGCTGTCGTCTTCGAATCTTGGCCTCAAACACCTTCAAACCAGGCAGCGGCAGGGTGGCTCTGATACCATGTAGGATTTGATAAATGCAAATCCACAGCTCGCCAAGAACACCTGCATGCAAAATACCTAATGCTGAATGGAGACCAAAGAGACAGAAGCAAGGGTTTGGAAAAACTCAGCGGAGTGAGAGCATAATTGTTATTTCCCAAAAAGAATGATTACAATAATTACAAAAGCGGCATATAAGGTGAGAAACCCTAAAGCCGAAGAAAGCTAGGTTTATGCATTTAATAATTAATAAACATATTAATTATAATGCACCTACAAATGACAAGCTTAAGTAAATAGAATAATAGTTAGCATTTAATAATTAAACCAAAGTGATTTAATTATAAAGGCAAATGAACTATTACTCTAACATTTTCAAGTCAACAATTTGACCATTAGAAATGGGAAATATTTTCAAGTCAACAATTTGACCATTAAAAATAGGCATTATTTTCAATTCAACAATTTGACCATTACAAACAGGCAATATTTTCAAGTCAACAATTTGACCATTAGAAATGGGTGATGATTTCAAGCAACAATTTGACCATTAGAAATAGGCAATGTTTTCAAATCAATAATTTGATTATTAGAAATAAGCAATATTTTCAAATCAACAATTTGACCATTAAAAATGGGTAGTATTTTCATGTCAACAATTCGACCATTAGAAATAGGCAATGTTTGTAGATTCTGAAACAACCCTGTCTTGTTTAGCTAGCTGATAAGCTCATATAATATAATTGAAAAAAAAATGAATCACAATAAATACTTACAACTGCAATAAATATCAATGAACATTAAAAACTAAATTAATCACACAATGGATTCATGGAGATAGAGTGCTATGTTTTTATTAGACGTATTCTTGTATTGCAGCTTAACCAAAAAAGTACAAAGAGGTTGAGTATAAATAGAATTCACGACCTCACAACGGAAGAAGGAAAAAACAACCTAAAAACAACACATGTAAAATACATACTTTATTGGCAAGAAAAACTAACTAAAGAAAGAAAAAAAACAAAGTTGTGCAGCAATGAAAAATAGATTGAGAGCTAGGTTGGAGAAAATAGGATATTCATAACATAAATTATCTTCATACTCCCCCTTGATGTTAAGAGGGCTCACAATATAATCTCGAAGTGACAAAAACTAAACTTTTACAACGGCTTTGGTGAGAATATCTGCTAACTAATCATGAGTTCTGATGTGTTTCAATTCAACTTCCTTTTTCTGTACCAAATCATGAATAAAATAATATTTTAGATCAAAATTCTTTATCCTATTGTGATGAACTAGATTCTTTGCTAAATTGATGGCACTCATATTGTCACAAAAGATCATTATAGGCTGAATTTGCTTCTCTCCAATTTCTTCTAAAACTTGTCTAAGCCAAAGAGCTTGTATACCTATTGAGGTAACTACAACATACTCTGCTTATGTGGATGAGAGAGCAACCATGCTTTGTTTTTTGGAACTCCAAGTAATCAAACCAGAACCAAAAGAGAAAAAAATTCTAGATGTAGACTTATGATCATCCATACTACCTCCCCAATCTAAATCACTAAATCCAACAAGATTGAATCTTTTATAAGAGTAGTAATGAATACCAAAAATTATAGTACCTTTTACATACCTCATAATTCTTTTAGCTACTTGGTGCGGGAGCACCTCAACTCTTGAAATCTATGACGTGGGACCATGTTAAATGGTTAAGTATTTAAAGTTGCAATGTTAGTCTCATTTAAAAATTAAATATGTTAAATAAGTTGTAACTGAATGTATACAATCAGGTAGAGGAACGGTTTGTTAACTACCCTACCCTAGAATCTCTATTAAGAAGAGAAGATGTAACCGAATGATGGAGAGAGGGAATAGAGAGTGCGAATAGGAAAAATAGTAAAGAGAGTAATAAAGGAGAAGAGAAGACCAGAGAGCCATTTTAAGCATGTATGTTTTTACAATGTTTGTATATGGAATTCAATGTTGTTTTAAGTCTTGTTATCGGCTTGTTTTGTGTCAACTATGTTTAGATAACCATTGTTGCTTATGGTTTTTGGATTCTTTTTTACAGTCCCGAAAACCTTACATTCCTTCCTGGAGTAGCCCACGAACCACATCATGGGTGACCATTCTGTTTTTGCAATATTAATATATAGTATTCAATGTTGTTTTGCATGCCATGGAAGTCTTGATTCCGGGTTCTTAAAGGAAGCACCTACCAAGGAAATGAATCAGGTGGTATCGCCTTAACTGTTTTCAAGTAATCCTGTGTTATGCATGGGTCGGGTTCCCTTATGACAGTCCCAAATGGACTGGAAGTAATGGTGAATGCAGTTAGTTTGAGGAATGCGTTATTTGTGGTCTGTTTTAATAACCATTGTTGTGTATGGGTCGAGTTTCTTAATGGCAATCCCGAATGGAATGGAAGAATCGATTTGATATAGAGGTGGCAGACAGTTTGAAGGAAAGGACTGAAGAAATATTGTGAAGATGACAACAATGTTTTAGAGAAGGTGATGAAATTTGACAGTGAGTTTTATTTGTCCGCATCAGAATGGTATCAGAGCTTAGAAGGTTCTGAGTGTGTAGAAGGCAATCTACACCAGGCAGTAGCATGGGATCTTGGTTGCCAGATGATCCATCCAAGCTGCAACAGTTGTTCTTGCATGTGTGAAGATCTCAAGCTGGGGTCTTCGTATTGTCTCCACCATGATGCAGCTGGGTAGAAGGTGCAATGAGAGCAACCACTAAGAGAAGGGTGGGAAGCATCTTCCAGAATCGTGTGTGGGTGAGATGGCAGTATGGTGGTGGTGTGAAGCAGCCGCATGCAGAGAGGAGGATAGCAACCAGCATAAACTCCATTGATGGGAGTCATGTAATGGCAATAGAGGAAGCAACAGACACCTTGATTCAGTGATGAAGACATAGAGGCGAACGATTTGAATTGCAGTAGTCTCACCTCGACATTTCAATGGGACTTGGAAATCTGTTAAGTCTCGGAGTATGGTGCGGGAGCACCTCAACTCTTGAAATCTATGACGTGGGACCATGTTAAATGATTAAGTATTTAAAGTTGCAATGTTAGTCTCATTTAAAAATTAAATATGTTAAATAAGTTGTAACCGAATGTATACAATCGGGTAGAGGAACGGTTTGTTAACTACCCTACCCTAGAATCTCTATTAAGAAGAGAAGATGTAACCGAATGATGGAGAGAGGGAATAGAGAGTGCGAATAGGAAAAACAGTAAAGAGAGTAACAAAGGAGAAGAGAAATCGGGCTCTCTAGCCTTCGGCCAGAGAGCCATTTTAAGCATGTATATTTTTACAATGTTTGTATATGGAATTCAATGTTGTTTTAAGTCTTGTTATCAGCTTGTTTTGTGTCAACTATGTTTAGATAACCATTGTTGGTTATGGTTTTCGGGTTCTTTTTGACAGTCCCAAAAACCTTACATTCCTTCCTGGAGCAGCCCGCAAACCACATCATGGGTGGCCATTGTTTTTTTGCAATATTAATATATAGTATTCAATGTTGTTTTGCATGCCATGGAAGTCTTAATTTCGGGTTTTTAAAGGAAGCACCTACCAAAGAAATGAATTTGGTGGTATCGCCTTAACTATTTTCAAGTAATCATGTGTTATGCATGGGTCGGGTTCCCTTATGACAGTCCCGAATGGACTGGAAGTAATGGTGAATGCAGTTAGTTTGAGGAATGCATTATTTGTGGTCTGTTTTAATAACCATTGTTGTGTATGGGTCAAGTTTCTTAATGGAAGTCCCGAATGGAATGGAAGAATTGGTTTGATATAGAGGTGGCAGACAGTTTGAAGGAAAGGACTGAAGAAAGATTGCAAAGATGACAACAATGTTCTTGATTTGTGCGAATAGTGAGAATGTGTCGACGCTGCAGGATGTGCTTTGAAGTGTTCTTATTTTGTCCGCATCACTGCCTTCATGTGTATTTTTGATGGATTTTTCGTATACCTTTAAACAAGTGAAGCTGAATATGCAATATCAGGTCTTGTGTGAGTTAGAAACATCAAAATCCCAACAATACTTCTATAAGTTTTCTCATCAACTATTTCAACACCATCATCTCTAGAAAACACAACTCCATGAGCACTTGGAGTGGAGTATGGTTTACAATCAACCATGTCAAACTTCTTCAACATATCTTTTGCATATTTGGTTTGGCAAATGAAAATTTCATTGTTACATTGATAAACTCCATTCCTAGAAAATATTTATGAGACCAAGATCTTTCAGCTCAAATTATTTCATCATAGAAATTTTGAACTCATCTTTCATCTTAGAACTGCTACCCATATACAATAAATCATCAACATACAAACTTATAATAAGAATATCATTACCTTCTTTTTTGTAGTAAATGGTAGGTACACTCTTACTTCTCGTGAAGCCATTATTATGAAAGTATCCATCAATCCTATCATACCATGCTCTTTGTGCTTGCTTGAGGCCATATAAAGCCTTCTTCAATTTGTAGACATAATTCTCTTTTCCTTCCATTTGAAAATCTTGTGGTTGTTCCACATATACTTCCTCTTCTAAGTACCCATTGAGGAAGGCACTTTTCACGCCCATATGATGTATGCTCCAATTCTTTTGAGCTGCTAATGAAATCAAAATTCTGATGGTCTCTTGTCTTGCAACTAGTGCAAATGTCTCTTCATAATCAATTCCATACTTTTGTGTGAATCCTTTAGCAACTAATCTTGCCTTATTCCTTTCACCACTTCCATTGCTATTATGCTTAGTCTTGTAGATCCATTTGGTGCCAATCTTCTTTTTGTCATGTGGAAGCTTTGTAAGCTCCCAAGTATCATTCCTATGAATGGAATCCATCTCTTCTTTCAGTGCTTGCATCCAAACCTCATTAGTACATTCTTCTTGAAAACATGATGGTTCAAAATCCACCTTGGTAAATAAAGCAAAATTAACTATCTCACCTATTATATTTTCTTCATGTGTTTGATTTGCACTCCTATGATAAATATCACTCAAACTTCTTACCTTCCTTCTAGAACTTGGAATTGAACTTGAACTTGAAGAATTAGATGAGGGGCTACTTGGTGGATTTATAGCACTTGGAACAACAACATTAGTGGGTTGATCATGATCAATATCATCATTCAAAATAGATTTTGACTTCTCCATATGGCCTTTTTGATGACCATAAACTCCCCCTTCATCAAAAATCACATCTCTTGAAACAATAAGCTTATTAGTGAGAGGATTATATAACCTGTAAGCTTTGCTTTCCTCACTATACCCAACAAAAATATATGACTCACTTTTTGCATGTAAATTTTGTCTATTTTGATCAGGTACATGAACATAGGCTAAACAACCAAAAAAGTTGAAATGATTAACATTAGGCCTTTTCTCATACCATGCGTCATAAGGAGTCATCTTCTCAAGTGCATTGGTGGGACTTTGATTGAGAATGCACACTACTGTAGCAACTACATCTCCCTAATAGGAGTTACTCAATCCCTAGGTTTGTAACATGCTCCTTGCCATTTCTACCACTGTGTGGTTTTTCCTTTTAGCTACCCCATTTTATTGAGGTATGTATGCAGTGGTGAGTTACCTCTTGATGCCATTCATATCATAATTTTAATATTTAAAGGCTTTTGAACAAAATTCACCTCCACAATCAATCCTTAAACATTTGATTTTGCACTATTTCTCATTTTCCACAAGTGCTTTAAACCTCTTGAATGTATTGAGGGCTTCATCCTTAGCCTTCAAAAAATACGCCCAACATTTTCATGAGTAATCATCAATAAAAATGATAAAATATGATGACTTACCCAAACTCTTTGTTTGCATAGGACCACAAATATCCAAATGAACAAGTTGAAGGGGGTGATAGGCCCTCCATGTAGTGCCTTTTGAAAACTTTTCCCTTGCATGATTTCCTTTAGCACATCCTTCACAAACCTCCTTGTGCTCTTCAACCTTGGGCTACCCAGAAACTAGTGCTTGTGATGTCAGAAGCTTTAAAGTGTGAAAATTTAAATGGCCATACCTGAGATGCCACAACCAACTTGTATCCTCATATGTCATATTGGAAAGGTTGTTGTTATTTTCACCAAATCTCAATAGGAACATCCTATTTTTTGTCATAGGCACAATTATGACCACTCTATTGCCCCGACTCTTATCAAAAATTGTACATTTCTTATTTTCAAAGACAAATCTATAGTTCTTCTCACACAATTTTCCAACACTTAACAATTTTTTTTTTTTTAACTTAGGAGTGTAATAAGTGTCTTTAACACTCTTCATACCTTCTTTTGTGTGGACCTCCATAGCTCCTTTTGCAGCAACCTCTAATTATTTTTCATCACCAAGTTGAATCTTAGATTTGAAACTTTCGTCTTTTGTTGAAAACAACTTCCCATTTCTTGACATATGGTTAGAGCATTCATAATCTAGGTACCAAAATTCTTTACTAGTATTTTCACCTTTAGCATAAGTTAAAAATAAATGATCTAGAGTATTTTCATCACTTTCTTGAGCATAATTAACACGTGAACCTTCTTTTAGTCTACATTCTCTTTCAAAATGGCCATACCTATTACAATGGTAACGGGCTGATGCAAGAAGTTGGGTCCACAAAAAGCTCAAAAAGTGGAAGTGCTTTTGTTGTTTTTCATAATTTGTCACACTTGGACTGAAAATTTGAGGCACTTACACAATGAATTTTTACAAAAATCAGTAATATGAAAGTTTGAATTTTGAATCTAGTTTCTAAATATGTAAATTATTCAAATACCCAAATTGTAGAAATTAAATTTTGATAGGGATCTATAAAAACCACTTTTTAAAAGTCCCTGCTTTTTTACCATACCATGCACATGTACGGACACCACTTTTTGACCCAAATAAAATTATTTTGCTAATTCCTTTTGAGGAAAGAGAGCTAACAACATGAAGATTGATGAGGAAATTTTTTTGTAATTTTTTGTTGAATTTTTTTTTTTATTAAATTTTTATTGGCCTTAATTGTTGTTTTTAAAAATCAACGTGTACGGACAACATAATTTGACCTAAACTAAACATTTTTTGAAACTTTTTTTTTTCATTCTGTAGAGAATTTTCTAAAGATTGATGTCATATAATTTTTTTTACAAGAAACTTCACCAAATAAAAGTTATTAAAAAAATAAAAAAGTATGATATTTCATGTTTAAGGACTAGTTTGCTTTGAAATTAATTTAAAAATAACAAATATAATCCAATGTTAATAAAAATTATATATTTGGAAACTAGAAATTGTGTTCTGTAATGGGTTTTAATTTTATAGATTGATTCAGAAAAAAAGTCCATCAACCATATTGTCAAAGTTGGGCATTCTTCTTCAATCTGCCTTAGCTTTTTAGTTGCAGGTCAAAGGCTAAGGCTCGGATTGCCAAGCCTTTCCCGAGCTTAAAACCAAGGCTGCAAGTGGGTTGGAGATTCAAATTTTTAATAACGCGTACGCGTTACAAAATGCATATGTGTTCTTTATTTGTTTGATTATTTAAAAAAAAAATGTTTTTTAGAAACGGGTACCTGTTTTAAAACGCGTACGCATTTTGAAAAGAAAAATGCGTACACATTTTAAAATGAGTACCCATTTTGCTTTTCAAAACACATACGCATTTTAAAATAGGTACCCGTTTCTAAAAAGATTATTCTAAAAAATAAATGACTTATATGCATTAAAAAACACGTATACATTATATAACGGATACGTGTTTTATAATGCGTACGCGTTTTTTAGCGCATACGCATTTTTTTAGACTCGGATACCCAATGCATAACGCATACGCATTTTTTAATAACACGTATGCGTTTCTTAATAACGCATATGCGTTTTCTGCAAGATTTTTTTTTTTGGCCGAAACTTCCCCTCTTCGTGGACCCAACTTCTTGCACTTACCCTAACATTGAACATTCCTTTAATCAAATTTGTCTCTACCTCTTCCTCTACAACCACCTCTTCCTCTTGAGCCACCTCTGCCTCTACCTCTTGAATTATTTTTATTTTGACCTTTACCTTGGCCTTGATTGCTTTTGCTACTATTGTTGCCATCTTCATTCTTTGTGATTTTTACTTTGGAGGAAAAGGATTTCTCAACACTTTCTCCAAAATAATATTTTAGTCTTTCTTCATGTGACATCAAAGATCCAATGAGGTGATCGAACTGAAGGGTTGTCAAATCCTTGCTTTCTTCTATGATGATGGCAACATGATTCCATCTTGTGTGAGATTCCTCAACACCTTTTTATCATAACCTTATTTTTCACAATTTATCCAAGTGTAGCCATCTTATTGACCACATCTTTAACTCTAACACAATATTCACTCACACTTTCAGCTTCTTGCATCTTTAAATTCTCAAATTCTTTCTTCAATGCCTGCAACTTGACAACTTTGACTTGATCACTACCTTGGTAAGCTTCTTTTAGAGTCTTCCAAACATCCTCAGTTTTTGTTGCACTTGCAATTCTTGGAAATAGACTCTTATCTAGAGCTATTTGAATATGAAACAAGGCTTGAAAATTCTTCTTCTTAGCCTCCTTTCTAGTTTTTCTTTCATTCGCTGTTAGGGTAGTCCAATCAACTGGCTCTTCATAACCTGATTCAATAATATCCCACAAATATTTTCCTATAAAAAAAGTCATCATTTTTATGCACCAATAATCATACTCATTTCCATCAAATTCTGGAATGGACAACGTGTTAGAATTTGACATGATAATCTTTGACAAAATTCCAACTACTAGATCTTAAACCCAAAAGAAAAAACTTGCTCTGATACCAACTGCAGATTCTAAAACAACCCTGTCTTGTTTAGCTAGCTAATAAGCTCATATAATATAATAGAAAAAAAAATGAATCACAATAAAATACTTACAACTGCAATAAATATCAATGAACATAAAAAACTAAATTAATCACATAATGGATTTGTGGAGATAGAGGGCTTTATTTTTATCAGACGCATTCTTATATTGCAGCTTAACCAAAAAAATACAAAGAGGTTGAGTATAAATATAATTCACAGCCTCACAATGAAAGAAGGAAAAAAAACTACAAGAGAAAACAACCTAAAAACAATGCATGTAAAAGACATTCTTTACTGGCAAGAAGAAATAACTAAAGAAAGGCAAAAACCCAAAGCTACGCAGTGATGAAAAACAGATTGAGAGCCAAGCTGGAGAAAACAGGATCTTCGCAGTATCAATTATCTTCAATGTTTTCGAATGAAAAATTTGACCATTGAAAATAAGTATATTTTCAAGTCAACAATTTGACCATTAGAAATAGGGAATGTTTTGAAGTCAAAAAATTTCTATTTAATATCTTATTAAAAGCTTAATTGGTAAGGTAGCCGATATATTTCTTCCATTTCTCTTTAAGAGAAACGATAGACGAAGGAATGGATTGGTCTCTGAAAATCTATGCAACATTCAACCTATCAAAGAATTCCATTTTAGCTCTTGCTATGCTCATTCTCTAGCACAATTATGATTTATTAGTTTCTGGTGGAGACACCCTCTCTTTGGGATTTTATCTTAGGGAAAAGTAGACCCTTATTTGAAAGAATGACACTTTTGAATTGGGATTTTTTAGTCCTAATGGAACCGACAACTAGTATGTTGGAATCTGGTATGCCCAGATCTCTATCAAGACCATCGTTTGGGTGGTTAACAGGGAAACTCCCATCAAAAACATGTTGGGTGTATTGACGCTCTATACATCTGGTTATCTCACTATATCTGATTTGCAAGGAAAAGTCTTTTGGTCTAGTAATAATACTCAGCAAGCTAAGGCATCCAGGGCATCAATACTAGACACTGGTAATATTTTTCTTTTAGGTTCCCAAAGCACTTCAAAGACTATGTGGGAGAGCTTCACAAATCCCACAGATCATTATTTGCCTATGATGAAGTTTTGGAAAGGTTTGAGATTAAACTCTTAGGAGAGTTCAGTGGATCCAGCGCCTTGGAATTTCTTTGCGCAAATGAATTCATCCCCAGGGAAGAATAATAGTTCATTGAAGTACAAAAATGGTGTTTCATATTATAGCACGGGAGAATGGATTGGTCAAAATTATGCCACCCGACCATAGTTAGCCTCTAATAACTTATTCAAGACAGAAATGGTGGAGTTTTCTTTGGCAAGAATGTACCACACATATGGGCTTGTGCCCAAAGCTAGTTCAAAATTGATGTTTAGGATAGTTCTGAACTAGAATGGTGAGGTATCACTCTAATTTTGGGCTAATAATAATTGGAACCTACTTCGTAATGCACCCCAATCAATTTGCGGAGTGTATGGTGTATGTGGGGCTTATGGAGTGTGCTTTGTTGGGAAATATTGGTCATCTCAAATAAGCATCCAAGAATAGTAGTTCCTTTGATAACTTTAACTTCAATTAGATTTCCTCAAAAACACATACAACTATTTGATAAAGCAGAATCATACACAATTCATTTCCCAAATTAATTCTTCTGAGAGAAACTTATGCAAATTCAATTTCAACAACAAAATTTAATAGATTCTAACCAAGAAACATGAAATATGAAAGATGAGACAAAAAAATGGATTTACGTGGGGAAAACCCTTTCGGGTAAAAAACCCCACACTCTAAAACCCTAGATCGCCATTGTATTATTGATGCAATAGAACAGTTACAAATACAACTCAGGCTCTAAGCCTTTATAGATATTACATCTTGTTTCATTTTGGAGACAAACTAGACAACATAACCCCTCATACAATCTTCACACTATTACAATACTGTCATACATCATATAGTGTAGATACTATCTCTCATGGACCTCTGATCAACCTCTCGAGTGTTTACAAAACCTCACTCCATTACAACACTCTCTCACAACATACAAAGTAGATTCACATAGAGAGAAATTTCACATTCGATCCAAACAAAGAGGGAGGAGTCACCTTCTTCAGAACAACATTATCTTTTAACCTTCCCAACATATCAATCTCAACGATCATTACAGAGAGTTCCATTATGTTCACATTCTCAAATGGTTTTTTGATCTTCCAGTTGTCACAACAGTCCAATTGCCAACGGTTTACATTCTGCTTCTCTCATTGGTCCACAACCAACCACGTAGGATAGTCGTTTGGTCAAAAATATTCAATCTATATCATGTATCGATTCGACACCAGACCATGTCTCACCGATGCTAAACTGATCATTTGAAAATCACTCACTACAGTCTTCTACCATCGCCAAGATTCCTACTGAACATGTTCATCAGTGAGACCAATTCTATCAACAATAGTCCAAAAGGTTCTACTCAGCCTTGAGGTGACATCGATGTTCTTCCAGCTTAGAATCTTCGTCGATGAGAGTCCCACTGATGGATTCCATCAGGGGAACATTCTACCTCAGAGGAGGTCCTCCAACATTCCTTTGATAGTTCATGTTCCACCGATGTAAATTTCGTACATGTGATCTCATCGGTAAGACTCAGACTGATCACTCACCATCAGGCTGATCAACACTGTCGGAACAAACATCAAAAGCTTGACCGATGACCTAGGTTCCACCAATGCTATCCATTGGTAGGACATCCACCGATCCAGACCCATTGGTCGAACTTCCATCATCATTCTAACTTCCAAAGACTTCACCAAGCACCAAGGTTAGGTCAACAAAGAACCATCAGCTAGACTCTCGTCGATGATCACCCATCAGTCTAACTTCAACTATCAGCTTGATCTTTATAGGCTTCACTGAGGACCAAGGTTAGGATGATGGAGAACCATCGGCTAAAATCTCGTCGATCACAAACCCATTGATCTAACTTCATCTTTCAGATGAGAGAGGAAGAACATCCGTTGACCGTTCAAGTTAGGCCGATCACTATTGTTGGCAAGAAAAACCAAAGGTCACACCGATATGGTCATGAAGAAGCTTCACACAAAGAACTTAGATTGGCCAGACATCTCAGTGGTCACATTGATATTGCTCTCTCAGAGGTTTAAGCCTGTGGGATTGAGGCACACAATTCCAACAATCTCCCACTTGATGAAGATCACATTGGCACCTCCAAAGCACTCAGAAACTACTAAGATCATGCTAGCACCACCAATTCAGACCCTTTTCAATAGCAATTAGGACACCCAACCAACAATTTTCCATAGATAACAGTTTACCAGACAATCTACACAAATCAAGTATCTAACTGCAACTAACTGTCCAACAATGTAGCCAATGAAAATCATCCATGAAACCAAAAAGATCCAAACACGATCTCATGCTCCATCAAGATTTCTACAACAACATCTAAGATGTCCATTGCTCAAGCAACAATCCCTGTCATCTTCTAACATGCCACCTATGGAAGAAAGGTACAAGCCAAGGTGAATATGAACTAGTCCAATGAACACAAGCAAAATATCCCAGTGATATCAACAACAATAAATTTCCATCATTCCATAAAACAAGATAAAAACATCAGCTAGAACAACAATTAGATTGGTTGGTCCTGCCCAACTGATAAACCCACATGACTAGAAATAACATCCACAACAAGTGCTAGTTCATCCAATCATCCATACCTCAAAGGTATCTTACATTAGTAAACTTATGCCCAAGAATAACCAACCCATGTACTTATAACTGCAAGCTCCGCGTGTATACAAGTCGATGAAAAAAACATTTTCGGGAACTCACATTGCATGAGTCATGCCAAAATTTGAAACAATTTCAAAGGGCACAACAAGTATACCAATTTGAAACACAAAGAAAGTGTAACCATGTAGTACCAAAGACCCAACTCCACACTGATATGCAAAACTTGCAAACAAACTGCTACAAGAAAAAACATCTCTTCTAACCAGTCTGCACAACTCTTCCATGTACTCCACATTCAACAAAGAAAACAATGTTATGTGAAACCACACATTCAGGAAGATCAGTAAGACCAAAGAGAATCTGTAAATCATAGCATGTAGCTCATCCTTCTACAAAAAACCTCCAAGTATCAGTTGGGTATGTGCAGGATCATCATGGAAAAAATAGGCCCTTAAGTGGCAGTAAAATTCAAAAAATCAGAGTTAGGCAACTTGACGTAAAAACTTGAATAATCTATCTATATTATTTCAAAAATATGTAAGAATAGAATCTGTAGAAAATTGAATATAGTTTCTAAACTACTAGGTTTTTTTTTTTTTAAATCTATTTGGTGAAAAATTGAAATTTCAATGGAGTAGTACTGAAATTTTAGGGAAAAAATAAGAAGTAGGTGTCTATCTGATCACTCTAACCACAATAAAATGATTATATTTTTTTTTATAATATTTTAGATATAAGTAGGGGACTCATGTCCCAATGTGATGCATATTTTTTTGTAATTTTTTTCCAAGTAAATAATTAATTATGATTTTTTTATTACAAATTTTTAAAAATATAAAAAATTGTATGTCTAACCACCTTAACTTGGTCAAAACTTCAGGAAATTCATTTTTTTTTTCATCGTATAGTATGTGAAGCATATAATGTGACACATATTTCATATTCAAAAAATGTGATACCGTTTGAAAGTTATAGATGTTTTTCAATCAGCCTATCAATCAATACTTTAGTCATAATTTCAATAGAAAATGAAGAATAATTATTTATTAAATTCAAAGTAAAGCATAATTTATATTTATGGAAAGCTGAGAATCTCCTTTAAAAACCCTTTTTGTTTCATCAATTTTGGGCAAAAAAAAGTCGTCAGCCACATGGGCCATCATATCACTTAGATATCGCCAATTTTTGGCACATCATGATCCTGCACATACCCAACTATGTCAAATAGTATCTTCTACACATCCCCAACAAAAAATCCTTAACAACATTCAATCGATTAAATCACATAAAAATAAGCTTCTCAAAGAAGATCAAACTACTCTATTTCCTATTTTGGGAAATCAACCCGTGCTACCATCCCCTATGACATCATAAATGAAAAAAATTATACCGAGGAGATAACCTAGTTGTCCATTTCTCACAATGAATTCTCCAGAACCATTTGACCATAGCTCAAGATCCATTAATGAAAGAAATACATAACACACCTGAGAGAAACAATGGGCACTACCTCTCAAGTTATAAACTGTCGAGAAGACAAAGAGAGGGAGAGAGAAAGTTCCTCCAAGATATCCAAGAAAAAAGAGACTCATCCATGAACTATCTCCTCATAGGTTTTTATTGAACTCACACTCAATCAAGGTGTAGGCTCCTCAAACTTTCTACTAGAAAACAAGAGTAACCATTCAATACACCTCTTATCTTCAAGAGAAATTCAGCCTCACCTTATTCTCCATGTATCCATGAGAACTTGCAAACAATCACCTCATGCCAAAATCCAAATGCAACACAACAACATCATGAAGTATCAGGAAAATGATTAGTGCACCCAAAACACAAAGAATATACCAAGATCAATGTCAAAGATCCAACTGCAGAATCAAGAACTTAACATGACATCATGACTTTTCATCCCCTCTTAGGAAATACCATTCTTCAAGTGAAAAAACCATGATCTCAAGAGCAATGCACAGTGTCAAAACTCCAATGGAAAAGAAAGAGTATACCATGACATAAAACAAACAAGCTCTAAACCATCAACACTTCAACCCGAAGAACACACAAGTCCTCCATGGTTTCAAAAATGTTAACCATCTTCAAATAGTGGCCCTACAAATGCGAAAGAACCCTTCTGTAGCAACAAGATCAAAGAGTTCCTCCTAGTAACATCTACAAACTAAAGACAAAAAATTATTAACAGTCACTGCTAAAGTTGTCACTGAATAGTGATACCAAGCTTTCCAAGCATCATGACCAACCATCTCCAAAACTGAAAAAGAACTTCTAGGTCAAAAATATATAGCTGTATTGCTAATTATCCCAAGTGAAACCAAGATCTCATTTGTAAGGAGATTCACCATGCTACAAGACTCCATAATTCACTTAACATTCATCCTCTTACCTCAAAACAAAGACAGCAATGCACAAGTGACCATAGACAAGGCCAACTTACAAGTCTACATAAACACTGAAACAAATAACATGGATATAGATAGTCCACTTCCAGGTTATCCCACTACAAACATATGGGTAAAGACAACCCACAACATTACAAAACCTATAGATCCAATTAATGAAACATGAAGACTCACAATTGCATCAATGTCTTTCACAATATGAGGTCTCACAAGAGAACAAACATGTAGACACCCTGACTCAAACACCAAATCAAGTACAAATCTGATTTGCCAATTATGTCCACACTAAGCACCAAATTTTAGGAATCCATCAAGAATTACCATAGAATGATGAGTGACTAATCACATACCAAAGATTTCTATGTAGAGAAAGAATCACACCTTATCTCACCATGCATAAGGCATGCAAGTAGAGCTTCAAATATCTCATCTAGTAGCACCCTAAGGAAGCAGGGGTCTAGAAAATAGCTCTTCAACAGATCCACAAAACAACAAGTTTTCTTGGCCATGTAAAACCTGCAAAACCATAAAAACATGAAAGTACAATACATCCTTAAAAAAGGAATAGCAATTCAGGAACCCCAGGCCCATTTCAAACCAACTCCAAAACCACCAATATGCACATGCATCTGAGAAAGAGATAGGCTATTTTGAAAAGCTTTCAAATCATCTAATGATTAACTTCATAGCCTTCATGCATTTGAGGTTAATAGAAAACAATGCCTTCCAACACTAGGAAATGCCACCCAGCATAAGCACTTTCTTCCATGGATGAGAAATAACCCACGCCTCTCCATATTACTAGGGATCCTCTCACATAGACACCCAATATGAAAGCTTTACTGCTACACAACTACGAAGGAAAGAAATCCACCTCATACATCAAGGTTATACAACTACCAACTAGGAGACACGGATCACAACAATTCAACATGACCAACTCCATTGTCTCCATCTTCACCATCCTTCAAATTGTGTTGTCTCTGAATACCATAAGACTTCCACTCACCAAAGGATCAATACATTAGTCGATTCCTCTAGGTTTCCTCAAGCCTGTCTGACTAACAAATCTACACAAGAGAAATACCGAGAACTAGCAACCAAAAGAAGGCTCTAATACCATTTGTTGGGAAATATTGGTCATCTTAGATAAGCATCCAAGAATAGTAGTGCCTTTGATAACTTTCATTTCAATTAGATTTCCTAAAAAAAATGTACAAGTATGTCACAAAGCGGAATCAGACATAGTTCATTTCCCACATTAAACCTTTTGAGAGAAACATATGCAAATTCAGTTTCAACAACAAACATTAACATATTCTAACCAATAAATATGTGAGACAAACCACATGAATTTATGTGGGGAAAACCCTTTTGGGTAAAAAACCCCAGACTCCAAAATCCCAAATTGCCATTGTATTATTCATGAAATAGAACAGTTACAAATACAACTCAGGCACTAAGCCTTTATAGAGATTACATCTTGTTTCATTTTGGAGAAAAAATGGACAACATAACCCCTCATACAATCTTCACACTATTACAATACTGTCATACAACATACAGTATAGATACTATCTCTCATGGACCTTTGATCAACCTCCAGAGCATATTCACATAGAGAGAAGTTTCACATTCGATCCACATAGAGAGGTATTGGAAAAACAAGAATAGAAAATTGAGAGGGGGGGGGTGAATTAGTTGTTACCAAAATCAAACTTATTCAACATTAATCAACCTTTAATATTAGATCTGATAATTAACAGTGCAAGCATAAATCAATAACACATTAGAGACGCATGAATACCAAGATTTTATATGTGGAAACCCTGTTAGGGGAAAAACCATGGTGGATGTTATTCCACAAGATTATACCCCATTAAAAGTATAATGAAGAGTAAATAGGGAATGCACATGCATTCAGGCACACTACCTAGACCTCACTGCTCAGAGGAAGACTCACTACCTTACATACAATAATCAGATTAAATCCATCTGATGAGGTTGAACTGAGAAATTAGCTTCTACAAAAGCCTAATGACAGTTCCGATTAAGCACAAAGAAACTTCTACACACTCTGCTATGCTCTTGAATGATTTGGTCTTTATTCACACATTTACTTCACATACACACCGAGCATACATCAAAATTAGGAAAACAACCACTGTTATATATCCGCTACATGGATTTATATCAACTACTCTATTGGCCACAAGTAAAGAATAAATTACAACTATCGGCCTCAATACATAAATAAATTTTAGTGTGCACCAACACAAGTTGGTCAAAACATAGTGAGAACCCAAATAAACACCTTCAAGCATTCCAAACAATAAATTATTAATTCATAGAGATCCACAACACACTATCACCATCATGTCGGCCAAGAACATGAAAAAATTAAACACACAAGGAAAAATCTTCAATCACGAACACTTTGATCAATGCGGACATACTGAAATGATAGAGAATGATCTAGAAATATTACTGATCATCTTAGAAACATACACAATAACCAAATTTACCATAATTTCAATCTTATCTTCCAGAAACACTTGCTATAGTAACTGAATAACTGTAGGAGCACAAATCTTCATAACTTTCTCAATTCTTGATGCGTACCACTGAAACCTTCATATGAAATGCTATATAGGCTCAACAAAAAACCCTTTAATGCATACCTTTTGATTATCAGTGTACAAAACTTTTCACCACTTGGATCTTCACAACATCACAGACTGCCTACAATATATTTATTACAATTTTCTCAATCTTCTCAACATATAAAATCTTAAGCATCACCAATGCTAATAGTGTTGACATCAATGAAAACCATATATCAGAAATACAACCACAACATCCAACAATCTCCCCATTTGACATTGATGGCAACACATGATGTGAAAAATAATACCGTCAACACAACTAGTTGTTCACATACTTCTCCCCCTTTAATCTACAGTTCTTCTCTCATAGCTCTTCTCTTCCTTTCTTGACTCTTCTCCTCCTTTTTTCAAGAGTTTTTCACATTTTTCTTCTCCCCCTTTGACATCAATGGAAAAAGTACACAAGCTCCGAGCCACATATTTAGCACATTTGACTACTCCTCTTGAGTAGCAGCCACCACAACATCAATACAGAATAAGATATGGCTATGCATTCACAGACTGATGCAAGGACTTGCATCACTTAGTTCTGATTAGGAGGGGAAATCAACCCTAACTTTCCTTTGAGGTACTCAAAAGTATCCTTAGGCAATGGCTTTGTAAATATGTCTGCAATTTGCTCCTTGGTAGGTATATACTCCAATCTAACTTCTTTGTCACTTACTTTATCTCTCAATAAGTGATATTTGATGGATATATGCTTTTTCTTTGAATGCAACGCTAGATTCTTAGAAATGTTTATGGAATTGGAATTGTCACAAAATATAGAAATAGGTTCTTCATACTCAATTCTGACATCTCTCAACATCTACTTCATCCACAGTACTTGAGTAGAACTGTTTGCAGCAGCAATATATTTTTCCTCAACAGTAGATAATGAAATGTTATTCTACTTTTTGCTTAACCAAGATACCAACTTCTTGCCTAGGAAGAATGCACCACCACTAGTACTCTTCCTGTCATTCACATCTCCTTCCCAATCAACATTAGTGAAAGTGCTCAGGATAAGATCGTCATCCTTAGGATACCAAAGGCCAAGGTCAACTGTCCCTTTCAGGTATCTGAAGATTCTTTTCACAGTAGTCACATGAGACTCTTTAGGATCAGCTTGATATCTAGCAACCATGCATACAACATTAATTATATTTGGCCTGGTCTGTGTCAAGTAGAGTAATCCACCAATCATTGAACTATACCTTGTTTGATTTGCTTTAGGTGAATCATCATTCTATATAATTTTGCATCTGGTTACCATAGGTGTAACAACTGGCTTTGAATCTTCCATACAAATTTTTTTCAGTAACTCTTTCACATACTTAGACTGAGATATAAAAATTCCATCATCTAACTAAGTAATTTGTAGTCCTAAAATAATCTCAGCTCTCCTATCATTGACATTTGAAACTCACTTTTCATTTCATCAGCAAACTTCATACACAAATCATCATCACCTTCAAAAATAATGTCATCAACAAAGACTTCAATGATCAATTCTTTATTTTGATCCAACTTGAAATATAGATTGCTATTAGCAGTACCTTTATTGAATCCAAGCTTCAACAAGTATTTATCCAATCTAGCATACCAAGCTCTAGGAGCTTGCTTAAGTCCATATAGAGCTTTCTTCAATCGACATATCATATTTTATTTGCCAGTCAGTTGAAATCCATCTGGTTGCTCAACATAGAATTCCTCTTCTAACTCACCATTTAGGAATCATGACTTTACATCCATCTGATAGACTTTGTAATTCTTGAAAGAAACATAAGCAAGAAATAATTTTGCAGCTTCAATTCTAGCAACAGGGTAAATTTTTTCTTCAAAATCAATAACTTCCATCTGTGAGTACCCTTTGCAAACTAGTCTTGCTTTGTTTTTGACCACTTCACCTTGTTCATTCATCTTATTTCGAAACACCCATTATGTTCCAATCACATTTTTGTTCTGAGGTCTAGGAAGAAGATCCCATGTACCATTTTTCTCTATTTGCATTAGTTCTTCTTTCATGGCTTCCATCCAATATTCATCTTTGCATGCTTCATTGATATTGCTAGGCTCAGTTTTGGAGATTAGACAATACTCTTCTAAAATTATTATTCTATTTTTCACACCTTTGCTCTTATCTCTTATGATTTGACTATTAGAATTATTTATCCTTACATAATTGGGAGTTTTAGTATTTTCTTTGACTTCTTGTTCTTGTGTTCTTTCTTTTGCACTTCTGCTAGTTTTCTTCTTCTTGATTCCCTTGGTTCACCAAAATAGTTTGAAGTTGATTATGTGTCTGAACATCATTTCCATTGTTAGTACTATCATTTTTACCATCTGAATCATATCCACTACATCTGGATGGTCTATCAATATCTTCATCAACTTTGACATTTGCACTTTCAACTAGTTTCTTCAACCTTTTACTAAAGCACTGGTAAGCTTTTCTCTTAGTAGAGTAACCTAGAAAGATTCCTTCATCACTTCTAACATCAAAATTTCCTATATCGTCATCTCTCTAGATGTAACATTTGCTTCCAAATATTTTGAAATATTTGACAATAGTCTTATAACCAAACCATGGTTCAAAAGGGGTCTTACCAAAATTAATATTGACATTTACTTGGTTAATGGTATACATAGTGGTACTTACAACTTCTCTCTAATAGAAATGAGGAACATTTTCTTCTAGCATCATGGTTCTAGTAGTGTTTATAACGATTATATTCTTTCTTTCAACAACTCCATTCTGTAGAGGGGTCTGAGGAGCAGATAGTTGTCTTTTTTATTCCATTCTCTTCACATAAAGAATTGAATTCCTAGGAAGTGAATTCACCACCTCTGTCTGACCTTAGGAATTTGATCTTTTGATCTATCTCATTTTCTTCCATAGCTTTGAATCTTTTGAACTTTCTAATGCTTCATTTTTTCTCTTAAGAAAGCAACCCATATCATTCTAGAGTAATCATCAATAAGCAACATAAAGTACCTTTCACCTTGGAGACTTTTGATTATGGATGGACCACATAAGTCAATATTTATCAAGTCCAGTACTCCATTACAATTATACTATTTTCTTTGAAAATAATTTCTAGTCTGCTTTCCCATTTGACATTCCTTGCACATAGTGTTAGTAGGCTTTACTAACTTAGGAAGATCTCTGACTGCTTGAGTAGAGCTTATCTTGACAATGTTTTTAAAGTTCACATGATACAACCTCCTATTCCATAACTGGCTTACATCAATTTGAGCAATTAAACAACTTTCACTAGAAACACTCAAGTGAAAAATATTACCTCTTGTCTACCATCTGTCCAACACTCAACAAGTTATTCTTTAAACCTTCTACATAAATAACATCATCAGTATTGTGCTTACCACCAAAAGAAATAGTGCCTTTGCCATGAATCACACCAGAAGTGTTGTCTCCAAATCTTACAACACCACCATCATAGTTTTACAAGTTTACAAAATTTCTTTTATCACCAGTCATATGATGTGAACATCAATTGTCAATTACCCACTCATCCTTTTCTTCATTTTTTGCAGCAAGAGCTCTCTCAACATTCACATAACTAGTAGATTCAGTGGACACCTGGGCATTTTCTTTGATAGCAATGAATACCCATTCATCTTCTTTTCCAATTTCTTTATTAGATTCATGATCATTAACACCTTCTTCAGCATAATAGAATTTATTTTGAAATCTAGTCTTATCAGGTTTATACTTAGAGACTCTTTTAGGACACCTTGATGCAAAATGACCTATTTTACTACAAGAAAAACATTTTATAGGTAAATTTCCTTTTCTACTTACCATGACCTTTGGATTCTCTTCTCACAATCAATGTTTCCAGTTCTTCTAATCCTTTTTCTTCATCTTCATACTTGAATGTCCTTTTGGAACTCTCTCCTAGATCATATATCTACTTGTTTTTCCCGGATACAGTAGCCTTAAATGCAAATTCTATCTTAGGAGTAAACTCACCAAATTCACTTAACTCAAAGGCAGCAAGTTTTCCAATCAGCATATCTCTTGTCACATTTGTCACTGTCCCGAGTTCATCAATAGCATGAGCTTTTGCTTTGTAGGAAGAAGGCACAAAATTAATTATCTTAGCCAAAATTTCTTCTTCATATAAGATTCCACCGACACATCTAATTCTCATCACCAGTTCATTTACCTTTTGAGAGAAAGAAAGGATGTTCTTGTCTTCACTCATCTTCATGTCCTCCCACTTGCCTTTTAGACTCTATATTTTAGCACTTTTCACTAGTGGATCTCCTTCATATGATGTTTCCAACCTTTTCCAGATCTCATGTGCAATATTCAGACCTAACACATTTGACATCTCTGAATCTGTCAAAGCACTCAACAATGCTTCAATAGCCTTGGTATTTGTTTCCACAGAGAGTAGTTTTCTCCATCGAATCTAGGACTCTCCTTCTTGTATGATGCCATCTTGTATCACCTCAAGTTGTTAAGCTTTCCCTTAAGAGGAACCTGGTCTGATACCAATTGTTGGCAAAACAAGAATAGACAATTGAGAAGGGGGGTGAATTATTTATTACCAAAATCAAACTTATTCAACATTACTCAACCTTTAATATAATATCTAATAGTTAAAAGTGCAACCATAAATCAATAACACATCAAAGACACATGAACACCAAGATTTTATATGTGGAAACTCTGTTAGGGGAAAAACCACAGTGGATGTTAGTCCACAAGATTATGCCCTGTTAAAAGTATAATGAAGAGTAAATATGGAATGGACATGCATTCAGGCACACTACCTAGAGCTCCATGCTTAGAGGAAGGATCACTGCCTTACATACAATAATCAGATTGAATCCATTTGATGAGGTTGAACTAAGAAGTTAGCTTCTACAAAAGCCTGATGATAGTTTCGATTAAGCACAAAGAAACTTATACACACTCTGGTCAAACAATCTGGTTAATCTCTTTCACACTCTACTATGCTCTTAAATGATTTGGTCTTTATTCACACATGTACTTCACATACACACTGAGCATACATCAAAATGAGGAAAACGATCACTCTTATATATATCCGCTACATGGATTTACATCAACTACTCTATCGGCCACAAATAAAGAATAAATTACAACTGTCGGCCTCAATACATAAATAAATCCTAATACACACCAACATAAGTTGGTCACAACATAGTGAGGACCCAAATAAACACCTTTGAGCATGCCAAATAATAAATTATTAATCCATAGAGATCCGCAACACACTATCACCATCATGTCGGCCAAGAATATGAAAAACCTGGAGACACAAGGAAAAAATCTTCAATCACGAGCACTCTGATCAATGTGGACGTACTGAATTGATAGATCACAATCTATAAACATTATTGATTATCTTAGAAACATACACAACAACCAAATTTACCATAATTGCAATCTTATCTTCCATAAACACTTGCTACAATAATTGATTAACTGTAGGAACATATATCTTTATAAATTTCTCAATTGTTGATGCGTACCACTGAAAATTTTGAACAACATACTAGATAGGCTCAACAAAAAACCCTTTAATGCACACCTTTTGATTATCAATGCACATAACTTTTCACCACTTGGATCTTCACAACATCACAAACTGCCTGCAATATATTTATTACAATTTTCTCAATCTCCTCGGCATATACAACCTTAAGCATCACCAATGCTAATAGTGTTGACATCAATGAAAACCACATATCATAAATATAACCATAACATCCAACAAGAGGGAGGAGTCAGCTTCTTCATAACAACATTCTCTTTTTACCTTCCCAACATATTAGTCTCATCGATCATTACAGAGAGTTCCATTATGTTCACATTCTCAAACGGTATGTTGATCTTCCAATGGTCACAACAATCCAACTACCAAAGGTTTACATTTTTCTTCTCCCATTGGTCCACAACCAACCATGTAGGAGAGTCGTTTGGTCAAAAATCTTCAATCTGTATCCCGTATCGGTGAGACACTAGATCGTGTCTCAGCAATGCCAAACTGATCATATGACAATCACTCACTATAGTCTTCCAACATCGCCAAGAGTCCTACTGAACATGTTCATCGGTGAGACCAATGCTATTGGCGATAGTCTAGAAGGTTCTACTGAGCCTTGAGGTCAAACTAATGTTCTTCCAACTTAGAATCTCCATTGGTGAGAGTCCCACCAAAGGAGTCCATTGGGCTAATATTTTGCCTTAGAGGAGGTCCTCCAATGTTCCTCTGATAGTTCATGTTCCATCGATGTAAATTTCCTACATGTGATCTCGTTGGTAAGACTCACACCGATCACTCACCATTAGGCTAACGAAAAATTGTTGGAACACACATCAAATGCTTGGTCGATGACCCAAGTTCCACTTATTTCATCCATCGGTAGGACATCCATTGATCTAGACCCATCAATTTGACTTCCACCATTGGTGTAACTTCCACAGACTTCACCGAGCACCAAGGTTAAGCCAATAGAGAACCACTGGCCAGACTCCCATTGATCTCTCTAGGCTTCACCAAGGACCAAAGTGAGGCTGATGGAGAACCATTAGCCTAACTCTTGTCGATCACAAACACATCTGTCTAACTTCATCCGTCAGACAAGAGAGGAAGAACTTATGCCGACCATTCAAGTTAGGTTGATCATTTCCATCAAAAAGACATACCAAAGTTCACATTGATATGGTCATGAAGAAGCTTTACATGAAGAACTTAGATCGGCCAGACATCTTAACAGTCGCACCGATCTCACAGATAGATCAGAATCACTTAAGAAAATTGGCTAGACATCTTAGTGGTGACATCAAAATTTCTCTCTCAGAGGTTTAGGCCAGTGGGATTGAGGCACACAATTCCAACATGGTTCAACCAAGGAAACATTAAGTTAAATGATTGTGTGCAAGTCTTTCATCCAAGAGACCCTACTATCTGGCGTTCTTAGGAGTGGTGGTCAAGCGGTTGTGTTTTCCTTACTCCATTACAATGATCTTCCATCAATGTCATTGGTAGTGGTAGTGACACAATAGATGGTTTCATCCAAATAAGTAATATTACTTTGTCTACTAAAGAAGCTGTTGAATATAACCAAGAGTCAATGACCCTTCTAGAATTCATAATTTCTTATCTCAACAATTGCTCCCGAACGGCCTTTGATTTCACTAATTTTATTCCTAATATTTGTAAATTATGGTTTGGCGATCTCTTAATCCCGCAGACTACTTCTTCTATCGGCCAACCCTTATTCATTCGACTGGCTGCTTTTGATGTGCCACAATTGTCATCTAAGGCAGGATTGAGCAACATAATAATTGTTCTCTCCATTTTAATTCCTTTGGGTGTTGTTGTTTTGGGTACTCAGTTTGCATGGTTTATTCAATGCAAGTGTGGAATACTACTAGATAAGTTCAAGTATTATGACATACCAATATTGCTCAAAAAATTCACCTACAAAGAGCTCAATTTTGTGACCAACAATTTTTCCTATAAGTTGGGAAAGGGAGCATTTAGCTCTGTCTTCAAAGGAACTCTTCCAAACATTACACTTGTGGTTGTGAAAAGATTAGAGGGTTTTGCACAAGCAGAAAAGTAATTTTGTGCCAAAACTAGCACTATTGGAAATATACATCATTTGAATTTGGTGAGGCTCCGAGGATTCTACGTGGAGGGATCTGAAAGAGTGCTTGTTTATGAGTAAATGCAAAATGGGTCTCTCAATTCTTACTTGTCCTGCAAGTCCAAAGAAGTAGACAAGGTGTTGGACTAGAATACAAAATTTAGAATCACTTTAGGCACTACAAGACCGTTAGTTTATCTCCACGATGAATGCAGAGATCACATCATCCATTTTTATATCAAGCCAAAGAATATTCTTTTAGATACGTATTTCTCTCCAAAAGTGGTTGATTTTGGGCTGAACAAACTTGCTAGGAGAGATTTCAGCAGAGTGATGATGAGAACAAGAGGAACCAGAGGGTATTTGGCTCCCAAATGGATCTCTGGCCTCCCAATCACAGTTAAAGCAGATGTATACAGTTTCGGCATGACACTGCTTGAAATAATCTCAGGGCAACGAAATATTGATTTGAGTGTACCAGAATTACAATACTTTCTAACGAGGGCAGCAACTCAAATTTAGAAGGGAAACATAATGGGCAATGTGGATGAAAATATTGAAGACAAAGAAGATGTGGAAGAGGTCAGAAGAGCGGCTATAGTAAGCATTTTGTGCATTCAAGAGGATGACAATGGGAGGCGCATCATGGTCCAAGTTGTTTGGATGTTGTAACGCATATCAGAGGGCAATGTGGAACAATATGAGAGGTCACTTAAAGTGCTCATCGATGAACATTGACATGAGGAAACCCTCGATAAGATAATCAAATTGAAAACATAGGCAAACATTTTTATTGACCACACATAAACAATATATGGTTAATAATAATTTTTTTTATAATATTTACCAAATTGTCAAAATTAATAAAAAAAAGTGTAATGTAATGATAAGTTTTTTTTGTTAGATAATAGTTGATTTATGATATATTAATTGAAGGATATATTGGATAATTGAAGTTGAATTTATTTTTGTTTTGAGAAAAAGGTGTCTCAATCTTTTGATTTTTTTATCATGTTTAATTATTTATGAACTTTATTTTTTGAAGATAACTCAAGAAAGAGTCTAGAAGTGGAAACTGCTATTACAGGTGGAGTTGTGCATGAAGACAATATCCATTTTGTGTTGAGTTTGCATGGAATGTGAGATTTTTAAAGCTAAAATTATATTTTGGCAAGTGCAACTTTTCCATCTCTAGGTTTAGTGATAATTGGTAGTTGCAATATTGCATGTGTAGTGGTCTTGGAATTTTCTATGTTTCATCTTTAACCTTTTGCATTCGATTTTAGAAATGTCTAAATAATACATTGTAAGCTCTTAAAAATTGAGCACTTGTATTTTGGAGTTGTAGATTGTTGTTTTGTTGAAGTACCATTATGCTGTCAAAATTACTCCAAAAGTGAGAAGTATGAAGATTCCTGCAAGAGTATAGCTCTGCAATCATATTGTAACTTATTTGTTGTTGTTGAATAATATAATTGAGTTGTGTTTTTGTGTGTGGGTTTTTCTCCAAAAATGGTTTTCCCCATGTGAATTTTGTGTTTTATTTTCATTGATTATTTGATGATGATATGTATGTGCATCTAAACCTATAATAGTTTAAAGGTTTTAAAGAAATTTTTGCAAATCTTGCATGCTTAGATTGGTGCATGAAGCATCTTTTGCACACTCAATTTCCTTTCAATTCGTTAGAATAAATGATTGTTAGATATGAATGAGCAAATGATTAATTACTAAATATTATTTTTAAATTAACCAAAATAATTTTAGATCATTATTATAGCAATATAAAATATAATATTGTGATAAAACAATAAAACAATAATTTATTTAAAAATAAATAAAATTTATTGTTACAATTTAATATTTAGATTAAGTATTATGTTAATAGGGACAACCTTTTTACATTATGTTTTAATAATAGATGTTTAATAAATGAGAAGTATGGTAATATAATTATAGTCAATTAAAATTATAATAATAATTATAAAAAAATTAGAAATCATAATAATCACAATAAATTATTAAAAAATGATGTTATATCTATAATATTATATAAATTAAATTCAATATTAAAATAATATTATAAAAATATATTATGATATTATTAAAAAAAAAAATTAATTGATAAGAATTATTTAATATTTCTAATAAATTAAAATATTATATTCATATTATGACTAGAATAATAATAAAAAATAATTATTCTTACATATAATTAAGATGTGGAGGCACACATTTAAGGAACTCAATATCATATACAATTAAAAACATTTCTTTTGATACAAAATTATTAAAAATAAACTAAGAAAAAATACTAATTACATATGATAATTTCTAATAATTTCTCAATAATCTGAAACATGGAGATGGCCATACACAATGAAAATGCATATATGAGTTGTAAAGAGGGCATATAATCAAGCGTTGTTAGGTATTTAAAAAGTTTTTCATAAACCTCTTTGGCTTCGAAGAGGAGTTTCAAAACATACTTATTTTGAAAAGTAAATGATTATCTACTCTTTATGGGTTTATGAAACCTATAATGGTTTTGAAACCACTTGATTGAGATGAAAGGAATTTGTTAGAAAGTTTGTACAACTTTTCATTTGATCAAACAATTCATGTGTTGTGTTTGTATTTCCATATTTTGCATACATGTTTAACCATTCCATAATGCTTTGATGGTTGAATGCATGCTTTTTCAAAGCTCTCATTTGGACGGGAAATGAGGTTGTTGACACAAGTCATGGAGTTTGGATTTACACCTACTGATTGTATTTACTTTAAATTTTCTAATGCTTATTCAAAAAATGCACTTTGTGGAGATCCAACAATCATTTTGTTCCATGAGATGACATTTATTTCCATTGTTTTTTAAGTAGCTCGTAGTCATCGATAGTTCTACTATTGAATGAGAAATACAACTGAGAGGGGGGGTGAATCAGTTGTACCAAATTAAAACATCAAAACCCTCAACAATAATAAGATTCGTATGCATGCATTAAACCCTTAATCTGTTATAATCTTTAAACATGAAAAGAAGATAACAAAAATTGAAACAACCAGGACCATACACAAGAGAACACCGGATTTATGTAGAAAACCCTAGAATGGAAAAACAATGGTGAGGAATATCTCACAATATAAGTATTAAGAGGCTCACTGCTAGAATAGGACACACTATCTAGAAAAGCTCACTGCCAAAATAGAAAGAAGATGGAATATATAATGTTACATAGAGAACACATTCTCAATGCAATAGAGATTCCACCACAAAAACTCCAATGAACACTAGAATCCTTCAAGAGATCAAGATACCTCAACTCACTGCATTCAATAATGTTGCATTAAATAGCTCACACTATAGTTTTCATTTCTATAATTTATTTCGCATCACAACACACAATTCAATTCCACACTTCACCTCACATCAATTCACCTTGCATTTATACCATCCACAACTTGAAAAACATCTTCAAGTTGGCTACACTCTCCTTACACTTTACAACTTCAAATTAGGTCAACACTAAGCATTCTCATGGTGGATATAGGAATGAAATTGGACCAATATAGAACTTATCTAGGACCCAAAATAACTCTCACACATCACACAATGCCTTAATTAATGCTTAAACATCTTTGAAAGTAGTGTAAACACTAGGTCGACTGTTACCCATCCAAAAACCATTAAAATTTGGATTACACGCTTCCTCAAATCCAAGGACAATTTGTGAACCACATACCATGCTTCATCATAATCTAGAATATTTCTCTATCCTCTTGAAATCCATCAAACTCCTTTGTAACAAATCACACCTTTAGAATGTATATGTTGAGTACATTCAGACTATACTACCAAAAACTACAACTCTACAATCCAAATTTTAGAGTACCAAACAAAAAATTCTCTTGACATAGGGAAGAGATCAACATCATCAACATACCTTCAAAATTGCAAGACTTGAAGAAAAATTGCCGAGAAACACAGACCAAATACATTTCTCCTAGACACTTTTGTAAGAAACACTACAAAACTAGTTCACACACTAGTGAACATAACTTCCTCTGACCTTCAATCCAAAAGCCAAATTATGGATATAGAAAATTTGAACACCTCTAACCAACATGTCCAAACCACACAAGTAGATCTTCAACTTAGAAGAAATGCAAAGAAAAACTAGAACATCTATGCAAACCAGAATACCTCTCCAACACCCCGTTTCCTTATTTTATCAATTTTCTTAGTATTAGGTCAACATTTGAAGCATACATAAAAGCTTATCAAAGCAACACCAAAGTTTAACATCAAAAACTTAACTAATGATGACATAATGCAACTAATTAAAGCAACAATATTTTCTCAACCATTGTACTACTATCATCAATGACAACACAGACTTGTTGACATCAATGACAACACCTTCATACTTGCAATAATCTCCCCCTTTGTCATTGATGGCAACATAAAATGTGAAAAACAATCAAAGACAACATACAACTCTAACCATACTTATTTCCTTTTCTCTTTTCTCCCCCTTGCATAACTAACTCATTATACTTTCTCTCCCTTTGATACTTTCCTTTTTCACATGACTTCTCTTTCTCTCCTCCTTTGTTATCAATGGAAAAGGATAAGGTATTTTTCATTATTCTCCCCCTTTGACATAGAATCAAGATACTTTAAATTTATCTAAACACTCCACCTTAGGACTACACACCAATAAACTCAACAACCTCTATGTACCATGACAACATATATTCCATACTGCAACAATATCACTACCTACTCCCCCTGAGAGGTAGCCACCAACATCACTCTAGGCAAAGAGTGAATCCATAGATCTACTAGATTGATGCATCTCCATATGCATCTAGTTCAAAGAAGGAGAGGCAATAACCCCCAACTTCTCCCGAAGATACTCAAAATTATCCTTAGAGAGAGCCTTAGTAAATATGTTCGCAATTTTATCCTTTGTAGGTACATATTCAAGCTTTACTTCATTCTCCATGACCTCTCTCAAAAAGTGATACCTAATTGATATATGCTTTGTTGAATGAATCACTAGATTCTTTGAAATTTTGATTGCACTTGTATTATCACAAAAGATAGAAATAGGCTCATCATACACTACTCTGATATTTTTCAATGTTTGCCTCATCCATAATACCTATGTACAACAAGATGATGTTTCGATATACCTAGCCTCTACAATAGATAAAGAAACACAATCTTGTTTCTTGATAATCCATGATACCAATCTACATCCAAGAAAGAATGCACCATTAATAGTAATTTTATTGTCGTCAATACAACCAACCTTGGAATATGCATCTGTGTAAGAACTCAATGTGAAATCAGTATCCTTAGGATACCACAAGTCATAATCTGGAGTTTCCTTCAAACATTTGAATATCCTCTTCACTAATGCAACATGTGTCTCTTTAGGATCTTCTTGAAATCTAGCGACAAGACAAACTACATGCATGATATCTGGTCTAGTAACAATTAGGTATAATAGTTCACCGATCATAGATCTATAATTTCTCTAATAAGCCTTAGAGGATTCATCATTACTACTTAGTTTGTAACTAGTAACCATAGGAGTACATATTGGTTTGGAGTCATCCATTCCAAAATTCTTCAAAATATCTTTAACGTACTTTGATTGTGAAATGAATATGCCTTTATTTGTTTGATTGATTTGTAGCCCAAGGAAGAAATTCATCTCCCCAAATCTCAAACTCTTTTTGCATCTCTTCTAAAAATTTCCTGCACATAGCTTCATTTCCTCCAAATAACATACACAACTACTATCAAGATTCGATCTTCCTCAACTTTAAAGTAAATATTACTATCTGCGGTGCTTTTATTAAATCCTTGCTTAATCAAATATCTATCCAACCTTGCATACCAAGCCTTGGGAGCTTGATTTAATCCATACAATTCCTTTTTCAATCTGTTAACCATATTAGGTTTATTTAACAACTGAAATCCTTCTGATTGTTCTATGTAAACTTCTTCTTCCAATTCACCATTCAAGAAAGAAGAATTCACATCCATCTAAGAAACTTTAAAGTCTTTATGTGTTGTAAAAGAAAAACACATCTTGATTGCTTCCATTCTAGCCACCAAAGAAAATGTCTCCTCAAAGTCTATTCCTTCAACTTGTGCATATCCCTTACACACAAGCCTCGCCTTGTTTCTTACCACTTCTCCATTCACATTCATCATTTTTCTGAATACCCACTTAGTTCCAATGATGTTTTTTCTTTTAGGTCTAGGAACTAGTTCCCAAGTTTGATTTTTCTCAATCTTCATAGGTTCTTCTATTGCTTTCATCCAAATCTCATCTTTATATGCTTCACTTACTGTCTTTGGGTCAATTTTAGATAGTAAACATAGATTTACTTCTACTTCAAAAACTCTTCTTCTTTTCAACACCTTTTTTTGTCTCCAATGATCTATTCTTTGGAATGATTTTGTTGCATGCACTTAGGGGTCTTTTTTTAAGCTTCTTCCTTTTCATTCTGCACTTCTTTTTCCTTGTATTTTTCTTCTTCTTCTTATCTACAAGAAGGCTCATTCGAATCATATTTATTTATTACAACTGAATTATGCATGTCTTTGTCAACCTTGACACTTGCACTTTCAATAATTCTTCTTAGTCTTTTATTGTAACATTTGTAAGCTTTGATTTTAGTAGAATATCCAAGGAAGATACCTTCATCAGACCTTGCATCAAAATTTTCCAAGTTTTCTTCATCTCCTCTACTATAGCATTTTCTTCCAAACACTCTAAATTACTTTACAGTAGGAATCTTTCTATACCACAACTCATAGGTAGTTCTTTTGTTATAAGCTCTTGCTTGAACTCAATTAAGTATGTAAACAATAGTATGAATTAATTATCTCTAATAGAGTTTTGATAGATTAGCTTCTCTCATCATAGTACTTGCAACTTCTTGAACAATCCTATTTTTCTTTTCAACTACTCCATTCTATTGAGGAGTCCTAGGGGCAGACAAGTGCCTCTTTAGCCATAATTCTAATAAAACATGTTAAATTCATTGGAGGTAAATTCTCCACCTCTCTCAAACCTAAAAAATTTGATCTTCAAATCCATTTAATTCTCAACCATAGCTTTAAATTCTTTAAATCTATCGAGGGATTCAAAATTTTCTCTAATAAAAGTAACCCATATCATTCTAGAATAATCATCAATCAAAAGAATGAAATAATAGTCACCTTGAAGACTTCCCACTCTTGTCAGACCATAAATATATTTGTGTACTAATTTTATCAATCTGGTAGAAGGTTTTTCTTTTCTCTTGAAGCTACTTCTAGTTTTTTTTTCGACTTGACAATCTCTACAAACAACATTGATAGGATTTGTAATCATCGACAAATCTCTCACCGCTTGAACTGATTCTAGCCAGTTTATCAAAATTGATGTGACACATTCTCCTATTCCATAGCCAACTATCATTAATCTGAGTCATAAAACAATGACCATCAGCACCCTAGAGCTGATAGATATTTCCATTTGTCTTGTTTCCAACAAAAAATATAGTTTTGGACCTTTTTCTGATATGATATACATCATCTTGAAACATAATATTTTATCAGGTTTACTACACATCTTTCCAACACTCAAGAGGTTATGCCTTAAAATTTTAAAATAGTAAAATCTTCAATATTATGCTTGCCATCAAAACTGATTGAACCTATTCCACAAATCTTAGCACTTAAATCATCTCCAAATTTAACAAGTCCTCCATCACATTTTTCAAGTTTAAATAACTTACTCTTATCTCCGGTCATATGATTTGATCAACCACTATTAATAACCCAATAGTTCTTGTCCTGTCTAATATGAAAAATAGATACCAAGGTACCTCTGACTTTATCCTTTTTCTTCAAGACACTTTCTTTCATACAACTCTCAGAGTTAGTAGAACCAGATTCATGTTTTAAAGATAAGAACAAACATTCATTATCATCAATATCTCCATAATCAAGTTCACTATTAGAAATACAAACATCTTCTTTAACATAGTAGCTTTTCTTGATCATCTTTCCTTTGTTTTCATTTTTTTTATTGTTCATAGTTTTTTTTGAACATCTTGAAGCACAGTGACCTATATTTCCACAACTAAAATTTGAAGGTGATTTACTCTTCTACTTATCGGTGCCCTTTTTCATCTTACAAATTTGGCTTTCAGATAATCAAGATCATCTTCATCTGAATCTTTAGCTTTTTCTGATTTTTCTATCTTGAAAGTAGTCTCCACTTTTGCACCATTTTTCAGACTAGATTTCCCATTTCAAATGTAGTTAGTGTTTTGTACAACTGATCTCTACTATATTTATTAAAATCTGAAAATTCCTTAATAGAAAAAAAAATTTCACTATAAGAATCATGAAGAGTTCTAAGAATTTTCTTTACCACTTTAGGGTCTTTGACCTATACACCAAGACCTCTCATAACACTTGCCAGTTCATTAACCCTTTGCATGTAACTTGTGATTTTTTCATCATCAGACATCCAAAAAATCTCAAATTGTGCCATCAGATTCTGCGACTTATCTTGTTTAACCTCATTATCTCCTTCATAGATACTTTCTAGCTTATCCCAAACTTCTTTAGCAGTTTCAAATCCATAACTTTCACTAATCTAGTATGTGCAAGATTGGTCAAAAGAACAAACCTTACCTTACCATCTATTTTATATGCCTTGATTTCATCACTCATGCATGGACCATTTGTAGGTATGATGTATGCAGTATTTACTACCTTTGTAACTTCATATCCAAGATAGATCAGATAGCCTTTGATCTTCAATCTTTTTCTTAGGAACCTTGCTTTGATACCAATTGTTGAATGAACAAGACAATTAAGAGGGGGGTGAATCAATTGTACCAAATTAAAACATCAAAACTCTCAACAATAATTCGATCCACATGCATTCATTAAACCATTAATCTATTATAATTTTATTACATGAAAAGTAGATAAAAAAAACTGAAACAACCAACACCATACATAAGAGAACACTAGATTTATGTACAAAACCCTAGAAGTAAAAAACCATGATAAGGATTAGATCACAATATAAGTAATTGCAAAATTGGTACAAAGAGGCTCACTGCCAGAATAAGACACACTATCCAGAAAGGCTCACAATGCAGGCTCACTACTGGAATATAATGAAAATAGAAGATATAATGTTACATAAAGAACATAATCTCAATGCAACAAAGGTTCCACCACAAAGCTCCAATCAACACTAGAAACCTTCAAGAGATCAAGATACCTCAGGTCACCACATTCAAAAATATTGCATTATAACTAACACTGCATTTCACACTTTTGTACTTATTTTCACATCACAACACACAAATCTATTCCACTCTTGGGTCAGTGTAACTTGACATAAAAATTCAGAAGAAAAAAAAGTTAAGTAACTTGACATAAAAATTTGAATAAGTTATTAACATGATTTGAAAAATATGTAAGAACAAAATTTGTAGAAAATTGAATGTAGTTTCTAAGATACTATTCCTTTTTTGGAAAAAGTAAATCTATTTGGTAAAAATTTGAAATTTCAATGCAGTAGTATTAAATTTTAAAGAAAAAATAAAAACTAGGTGTATGTCTGAGCAACCTAAGTAAAGGAAAAAAATAATATATTGTTTTGAAACTTTCAATATAAGTAGAGGACACATTCCCAGATGTGTTGCATTTTTTTGTAATTTTTGTGCAATTAAATAATTAGTTATGATTTTTTATTATATTTTAAAAAATATTAAAATGCATTTTTATGACGACCATAACTTGGTCAAAATTTTATGAAATTCATTTTTTTCATTTTTTATCCTATAGTATGGGAAGCATGGAATGTGGCGCATCTTTCAGATTCAAAAAAAGTGATTTTTTAAAGAATTATAGATGTTTTTCAATAAGCCGATCAGACAAGACTTTAGTTAGAATGTAGAAAATTAATAATAATTATCTCTTTAATTCCAAATAAGGCTTATCTTATATTTTTTGAAAGATGACAATTTTTTCAATAAACCCTTTTCATTTCATTGAATTAAAAAATATCATCAACCTGTAACGCCCCGCCCTGGAACCCAAGAAGCGTTACACTAAATAACCAATTTTCTTTTGAAAACAATTAATATCAATTAGTTAAAACAACCTAGCATAAACGCTCTAGGGTTGGACAACAACGCTACTAAAAAAAACAATAAACACAACACATCCAAATCTATATAACTCAAATCAAGAGAATAGTCATTTACAGATTCGATATATCAATAGTTATATTACAAGTTCGTTTATAATAAACGAGATTGTGACAAATCTCGATACTTCATAAGTAATAATACCAAGAAACATCATGTAACATCATGAGAGATTACGAAATAGAATAAGATCAAGAGTAGTTAATGACCAAGTCCAAAAACTCATCCACAGATCTAGTCGCTATGAACATAGTGTATCCGAGATCTTTCCAAGAACAAAACATGTTTCGAATAATATCACCTGCAGGGGACCCAATGGAAGACGTGGCACGTTCCTCCCAATTGTGTGGAACTCGAAAGCCCACCCCTTGTGCTAGGAGATAGAACAAGTCTTCAAGACAAACATGCAACAAGGAAAACAATGACACAACACAAGGTCAATATACATGACATCACAATGACCAGACAATAGATAAACTCCCAGTGCAATAATTGAAGTTTTCACTTTCTTACCAACTTATTCTAGGTTACCCATGCAACATTTTTTGGGTCCGGCCCCTAGCGAAAGCCACACCTCCTAAGTACAAATCTCAAACTAACAAGACAATAACACCAACTTGGTTGCAAGAGAATACTTCTTTCCACATAGACTCAAGATAGTCGAGTACATACCAAGACATTGACAAATCAATAACCCACAATACAAGCAAGACAAAGTTTTCAAGAAAAAATTCAACACCACTCTAGAGCATTCATCATGTCCGAAAGTAATATTCATCAGAACTCTAAATTCACATAACTCACGGTATCACTTTTAAAACATTACGGGGGCAATAAAAAATTTCTATTCAAGATTATTTTAACAAAAACAACATCATAAGCCTCTAGAAGATGATACATTGACACCGTATCTCAATACGTGAAGTACAACCAAACTCTAAGTAGGAATACCGTTTAAACATATTTTACAAATTTAATTCTAGATTTCCTATCATACATAACCATTTCAAAACATTTAGTTCATTGAATGAACAAACAATCAATACCTCCATATGATGACGATGTTTCTAAATTCACAATCTTATAAAAGATAAATTTACATAATTGAAAAATAAACTTACATACTTAAAACTAGAAATAAACATTATAACCTAATGAATAGTCATGGTTCTAATGTAATTTAATTTAATAACCACTTCTAATTCATTTCATTTTTATTTTAACTAATAAATCATATCATTACGTAAGTACCTATAATTAAATAAAAATCTTCATAACTCAGCAATATAGGTTTACACTTTTCAAATTCCTTTACTCAAATATAAGAAGGATATAACATTAATTAATTAAATTATTAATACACCCAATTCTAGATTACACAGAGATCCTTATAAAATAAACGATGGCAAGATTAAAAGAGACATCTTCTACAAAAGATTCAAGAGCATATACTTAATATAAACCGCGGATCACCCATAATACACAATGTTACACTAAGACTCTAGTTAGTTTATAAAGTCGATGGGATTTCCTAATATTATATCACGAATTCCAATTAAATTGTAATAATTATTAAACTAAAGGATGGCTCCCAAATATTGAATATATTACGAAACCTCCAATCACATGGTAATCTCAAGATTAATAAAGGAATAACTGAATGTTGCACTGACTTTATCACTGATCCTAATGAGAGAGAAGGTTGATTCCACTAAGACAACAAAACGACCACGTCACACTGCTCCAAACAAAGAAGAAGGACTGACTAAAAACTAATGTATGCATGGTACATGCGAGTAGAATACTGAAAATACCATCTCCTTCACTCGCAGTCGACCTAGCTAGATAAGAACAAATCCACGATGGAAGGTAAAGTCAAAGTATGGTAAAAAGAGTTATCTGTAACATGGGAGTTGCTCAACTGTATCAGTTACTACAGATCACTGTGACTTCAATACGAAGATCCTACGCCATGCAAAGTCTTTAATTGCCTCAAAAGCGAGAAACAAGATATAATACTGCAATGCTTACGAACAAGAATAATGAATCTCACAACCTAAAAATATAAGGATTCTATAACTCTTGGGGACCCACGACTTCTTAAGTGAAGTCCATGATTTCAAATCATGCACAAAATATAAGCAAAGATATGCGATCTCAGGGTTGCAATGATTGTAGGATATTCACGATATGGATTTGTTGAAGAGGCTTAAGAAACTTCCAAGCAAATGGAATGGACAGGTATAAAACCAGAATCCATAGCCTTTTGTAGTGTCCAGCCTACCTATGCAGAGATGGGAGCTTGGAATACGGTATGAAAATCCATTAAAGTCTAATGGATGGGCGCATCTTATCAGATGTGTAGTTACAACGACACTGGTAGACGTGTATGCAAAGTGCAGAAGTATAGATATGGCGCATGACTATTTGACCAAATTCCCCCTAAGAAATGTGATCTCATGGAATGTAATGATTGCAAGGGGCACACATAATGGATTCCAAAACAACAAGGTGACTAAGGAGAGAGGGCGTGCGACTGATAGTATATCTATGGCTATAAGAAATTTCACTTGTTTGCCTCAGACTAGGGCAAACCCAAGCGGCGGGAGTAACAGGTTAACAAATAAATTGTAATACAAAGTTAACGGTTTAGGTAGTGCCGACCGTCCTTATCCAGCATAACTCCCATCTCAAATACTAATATCAAATATACATACTATTCGGTAATCAAGAGTTAGGCGCATTCAGTTTACAGAGAGACGACTTCTTCAAGCAATCAAATTCTTCTATACTTTATTAAAGCCTTTGATATCCTATGCATACTTGTTTCACAGGGAAATGATGGGTTCAAGCCAAGATTTTGAATGCTTAATAAGAATTCAACTAAGGAAATAATGTGAATGGTTCGCCGGCCCCGGGCTGACGTTACTACCATTTAGATGAAACAACACCAATTCAGGTATGCCCAGCAGGAGTAGCTAAAAAAAAGATAAAGATTCAAACAATGAGATTCTCATACTGAAACAAATGCGTTAGCAGAGGAAATTTTGAAAGAAAATGAAGAGAGGAACAAAGGATTGCTTCCAAATGGGAATGGTGAAACTATATAGTTGTTGCAGTTGGGTTACTTGAAAAGATTACAAACAGATTGGAGAAAATACATAGCAAGCTACAAACCCTCAAAATATACCAAAGGAAATTAGTTTTTCAATAGCTGAAAACATTTTATAGATTTCTCTGAAATTTAAATAATTATTTTGCTTCAAGAAACACAATCATACAATACTCATTTTCTAAACAACCATTAAAATTAAAGAGAGATCATGGAACCTGATTTCATTTGTTGACTGAGCTGAGGTCTTGAAGCTGGGTTCTCTTAAATCCATCTTTCAGCTCCGAATTTCCTCAACAATTATTCGTAAATCCAATACAAGAAACCCCAAATCCAACGGAAAACTCCAAGAAACAGAGAAAACCTCCAGCCTCCAAAAACAAGAACTCAAAAATTCTTTCAAGAACGAAACATTCACGAGAGAGCCCAACAACAAGATTTTTTATTTATTTTTTTCAGAAGAATGCAAAAATCCCCCTTTCATTTAATCAATTCCACAAATAAATACAATTCACCCACTTAACTTTGATTGCATGCAATTTAATCCTCCAGTTTAACTTTTCGAACATCTTGATCAAAGAAGATATTGTGTAACTTTAAATCACAACTGATTGTTTAGGTTTTCAAAATCATCAAAATTTGCATAAACAAATCAATTAAAGCTAAGCAATCTTTCATAATTAATATATTTTAATATTTCACAATATTCTAAAAGAAGCTTTTAAATTTAAACATTTGCAACTAATCATTAATCAACATTATCATTAATTTAAATCATAAAATAATCTAAACAATCATTATAAAAACATGGCAACATGTGACGACCAACAAGTATTACGGCAACAAACAACAACATAGCATAAGGGTGACAAACTGATACTCATTGCTTCTAGAACGATGGTTCATGACAGAGGACAAGTCTACCTCCCTTCAACAATTCCATTGGGCCATGGCACACTCAGACCTGTCAAGGCATGTGGAGTCGATGCCCGTACCTGAAAGCTGCATCACACTGCACTATCACTGAAACAACATATATAACATGAAATACACCATGAAGAAGAATCACAGCATATCAGGGCACTCATGGATGAGTACTGCTAAATTGTCTCCTTCAACGAACTGACATAAGAAATAACATCTAAAATCATTCACATCATAGTACCATCATAAAATTACAAAACCTCATATGTCATCATAATTATGTCATCTTGCTAAAGTAAATAGAGCATTTACATAAGTGTATCATCAACTAAGTTTCACAATCTGAACAAGTAATCCAAGACATAATACATTAGAATAACATAGTCTCAAAAATATCTAATGACTATCAACATCTCAAAACAACTAATATAAATACGTCATCAGGAGGGTCACTACATCCTCCCCCCCTAGTGAACTCAACATAGCCCAAGTACCTAGTGTATGAACCTGGGGCTCTGATACCAAGTTGTAACGCCCCACTATGGAACCTAGGAAGCGTTACACTAAATAACGATTTTTTTATTTTTTGAAAACAATTAATATTGAAATTAGTTAAAACAACCTAGCATAAATGCTCTAGGGTTCCACAAAAATGCTAGTAAAACAAAACAATAAACACAACATATCCAAATCTATATAACTCAAATCAAGAGAATAGTCATTTACAAATTCAATACATCAATAGTTACATTACAAGTTCGTTTATAATAAACAAGATTGTGAAAAATCTCTATACTTGTTCCGCACCGGTGCAAGTACCCCACCCCCATTTCCCAGCTTGGATTCTCGACTCGGTTCTTAGCTCAGTTTCCCAACTCGGGTTCCTAGCTCCAACCCCTTAGGTACGGAGAACCCCACTTCGGACTTGGTGAAAGGAAACCCCAACCCCACCAAGGCATCGGGAACCCCGCTTTGGACTTGGCACGGGGAAACCCCAACCCCTTATGTACCGAGAACCACATTTCGGACTTTGCGAAAGGAAACCCCAACCCCACTTTGGACTTGACAATAGGGAAACGCCCAACCCCCACTTCGGACTTGGTGAAGGGAAACCCCAACCCCTTAGGTACGGAGAACCCCACTTCGGACTTTGGTGAAAGGAAACCCCAACCTCACTCCCACTTTCGACTTGGCACGGGGAGAACCCCCCAACCCCACTTCACCCTTGGTGGAGGGAAATACCTCGACCCCTTAGGTACGAAGAACCCCACTTCGAACTTGGTGAAAGGAAACCCCAACCCCACCAAGGCATCGAATTCCCCACTCCCACTTTGGACTTGGCACGGGGAGAACCCCCAAACCCCACTTCGCCCTTGGTGGAGGGAAAGACCCTGGCCCCTTAAGTACGGAGAACCCCACTTCGGACTTGGTCAAAGGAAACCCCAACCCCACCAAGGCATCGAATTGCCCACTCCCACTTTGGACTTGGCACGGGGAGAACCAAGAAACGTCATGTAACATCATGAGAGAGTACGAAATAGAATAAGATCAAGAGTAGTTAATGACCACGTCCATGAACTCATCCAAAGATCCAATCGTTGTGAACATAGTGTATCCAGGATCCTGCCAAGAACAAAACATGTTTCGAATAATATCACCTACAAGGGACCCAAGGGAAGATGTGGCACATTCCTCCCAATCGTGTGGAACTTGAGAGCCCACCCCCCATGCTAGGAGATAGAACAATTCCTCAAGACAAAAAGGCAACAAGGAAAAGAATGACACAACACAAGGTCGATATACATGACATCACAATGACCAGACAACAGATAAACTCCCAGTGCAATAATTAAATTTTTCACTTTCTTACCAACCTCTGCTAGGTTACCCATGCAACCTTTTTTGGGTCCGGCCCCTAGCGAAAGCCACACCTCATAAGTACAACTCTCAAACTAACAAGACAATAACACCAACTTGGTTGTAAGAGAATACTTCTTTCCACATAGACTCAAGATAGTCAAGTACATACCAAGACATTGACAAATCAATAACTCACAATACAAGCAAGACAAAGTTTTCACGAAAAAATTCAACACCACTCTAGAGTATTCATCATGTCCGAAAGTAATATTCATCAGAACTCTAAATTCACATAACTCACGGTATCACTTTTAAAACATTACGGGGGCAATCACAAATTTCTATTCAAGATTATTTTAACAAAACCAACATCATAAGCCTCTAGGAGACGATACATCGACACCACATCTCAATACGTGAAGTACAACTAAAATCTAAGTAGGAATACCATTTAAACATATTTTACAAATTTAATTCTAGATTTCCTACCATACATAACCATTGAAAAACATTTAGTTCATTGAATCAACAGACAATCAATACCTCCATATGATGATGCTGTTTCTAAATTCACAATCTTATAAAAGATAAATTTATGTATTTGAAAAATAAATTTACGTACTTAAAACTAGGAATAAACATTATAACCTAATGAATAGTCATGGTTCTAATGTAATTTAATTTAATAACCTCTTCTAGTTCATTTCATTTTTATTTTAACTAATAAATCATATCATTATGTAAGTACCTATAATTAAATAAAAATCATCATAACTCAGCAATATAGGTTTACACTTTTCAAATTCCTTTACTCAAATATAAGAAGGATATAATATTAATTAATTAAATTATTAATACACCCAATTCTAGATTACACGGAGATCCTTATAAAATAAACGATGGCAAGATTAAAAGAGACATCTTCTATAAAAGATTCAAGAGCATATACTTAATACAAACCGCGGATCACCCATAATACACAGTGTTACGCTAAGACTCTAGTTAGCTTATAAAGTCAATGGGGTTTCCTAATATTATATCACGAATTCCAATTAAATTATAATAATTATAAAACTAAAGGATTTGTCCCATATATCAAATTTATTACAAAACCTCCAATCACATGGTAATCTCAAGATTAATATACGAATAACTGAATGTTGCACCGACTTTATCATTGATCCTAACGAGAGAGAAGATTGGTTCCACTAAGACAAGGAAATGACCACTTCACACCACTCCAAAAAGAGAAGAAGGACTGAATAAAAAATAATGAATGCATGGTACATGCGAGTAGAATACTTAAAATACCATCTCTTCACTTGTAGCTGACCTAGTTAGATAAGAACAAATCCACGGTGGAAGGTAAAGTCAAAGTATGGTAAAAAGAGTTATCTGTAACATTGGAGTTTCTCAATTGTATCAGTTACTATAGATCACCTCGACTTCAATACAAAGATCCTACGCCAAGCAAAGGCTTTTAATTGCCTCAAAAACGAGAAACAAGATACAATATTGCAATGCTTAGGAACAAGAATAATGAATCTCACAACCTAAAAATCTAAGGAGTCTATAACTCTTGGGGACCCATGAATTCTTAAGTGAAGTCCATGATTTCAAATAATTCATAAAATATAAGCAAATATATGCGATCTCAGGGTTGCAATGATTGTAGGATATTCACGATATGGATTTGTTGAAGAGGCTTAAGAAACTTCCAACAAAATGCAATCAATAGGTATAAAACCAGAATCCATAGCCTTTTGTAGTGTCCAGCCTGCCTATGGAGAGATGGGAGCTTGGAATATGGTACAAACATCCATTATAGTCTAATGGATGGGCTCATCTTATCAAATGTGCAGTTACAACAACATTGATAGACATGTATGAAAAGAGCAAAAGTATAGATATGGCGTACGACTATTTGACCAAATTTCGCCTAAGAAATGTGATCTCATGGAATGTAATGATTGCAAGGGGCACACGTAATGGATTCCAAAACAATAAGGAGACTAAGGAGAGAGGGCATGCGACTGATAGTATATCTATGGCTATAAGAAATTTCGCTTGTTTGCCTCAGACTAGGGCAAACCCAGGCGACAAGAGTAACAGGTTAACAAATAAATTGTAATATAAAGTTAACGACTTAGGTAGCACCAACCATTCTTATCCAGCATAACTCCCATCTCAAATAATAATATCAAATATACATACTATTCAATAATCAAGAGTTAGGTGCATTCAGTTTATAGAGAGACGACTTCTTCAAGCAATTGAATTCTTCTATACTTTATTAAAGCCTTCGATATCCTATGCATACTTGTTTCACAGGGCAATGATGGGTTCAAGCAAAGATTTAGAATGCTTAATAAGACTTCTAATAAGGAAATATTGTAAATGGTTCGCCGGCCCCGGGCTGACGTTACTACCATTTAGATGAAACAACACCAATTCAGGCATGCCCAATAGGAGTAGCTAAAAAAAAGATAAAGATTCAAACAATGAGATTCTTATACTGAAACAAATGCCTTGGCAGAGGAAATTTTGAAAGCAAATGAAGAGAGGAACAGAGGATTTCTTCCAAATGGGAATGGTGAAACTATATCGTTGTTGCAATTGGGTTACTTGAAAAGATTAAAAACAGATTGGAGAAAATGCATAGCAAGCTACAAACCCTCAAAATATTCCAAAGGAAATGAGTTTTTCAATAGCTGAAAACATTTTATAGATTTTTCTAAAATTTAAAATAATTATTTTTCTTTAGGCAACACGATCATACAATACTCGTTTTCTAAACAACCATTAAAATTAAAGAGAGATCATGGAACTTGATTTCATTTGTTGACTGAGCTGAGGTCTTGAAGCTGGGTTCTCTTAAATCCAGCTTTCAGCTTTGAATTTCCTCAACAATTATTCATAAATCCAAACAAGAAACCCCAAATCCAACGGAAAACTCCAAGAAATAGAGAAAACCTCCAGCCTCCAAAAACAAGAACTCAAAACTTCTTTCAAGAATAAAACATTCACGAGAGAGCCCAACAACAAGAATTTTTTTTTTTTTTTTCAGAAGAATGCAAAAAGCTCCCTTTCATTTAATCAATTCCACAAATAAATACAATTCATCCACTTAACTTCTGATTGCATGCAATTTAATCCACCAATTTAGCTTTTTGAACATCTTGATCAAAGAAGATATTGTGTAACTTTAAATCACAACTGATTGTTTAGGTTTTCGAAAACATCAAAATTTGCATAAAAAAATCAATTAAAGCTAAGTAATCTTTCATAATTAATATATTTTAATATTTCACAATATTATAAAAGAAGATTTTAAATTCAGATATTTGCAATTAATCATTAATGAACATTATCATTAATTTAAATCATAAAATAATCTAAACAATCATTATGAAAACATGGCAACATGTGACGACCAACGAGTATTATGAAAACGAACAACAACATAGCATAAGGGTGACAAAATGATACTTGTTCCTTGCAGAACGATGGTTCATAACAGAGGACAAGTCTATCTCCCTTCAACAATTCCATTGGGCCATGGCACGCTTAGACCTATCAGGGCAGGTGGCGTCGATGCCCGTACCTAAAAGTTGCATCACACTGCACGATCACTGAAACAACATATATAACATTAAATACACCATGAAGAAGTATCACAGCGTAGTAGGGCACTCATGGATGAGTACTGCTAAATTGTCTCCTTCACCGAACTGACGTAAGAGATAACATCTAAAATCATTCACATCATAGTACCATCATAAAATTACAGAACCTCATATGTCATCATAATTATGTCATCTTGCTAAAGTAAACAGAGCATTATAGCATAAGTGTATCATCAACTAAGTTTCACAATTTGAACAAGTAATCCAAGACATAATACATTAGAAAAATGTAGTCTCAAAAATATCTAATGACTATCAACATCTCAAAACAACTAATATAAATACGTCATCAGGAGGGTCACTGCACAGCCACTTTTTTTCATGTCGCCACTTTTTGGACCCCCATGATCCTTCACTCACCCACTTCACCTCGCATCAATTCACCTTGCATTTATACCATCCGTAACTTGAAAAACGTCTTCAAGTCGGCTACACTCTCCTTACACTTTATAAATTAAAATTAGGTTAGCAGTAAGCATTCTTGTGATGGATAGGAATGAAAGTGGACCAATAAAAACTTAGTTGGTACCCAAATCAACTCCCACACACCATGTTACACCTTCATTAATGTTTAAACATCTTTGAATGTAGTGTAAACACTAGGTTGGCCGTTACCTATGCAAACACCATTAAACTTTGAATTACTTGCTTCCTCAAATCTAAGGATGATTTGCGAACCACATATCACACTTCATCATGATCTAGAATATTCCTCTATCCTCTTGTAATCCATTAAACTCCTTCACAACAACTCACACCTTTAGAATGTACATGCCCAATACATTCAAACTATACTGCCAAACACTGCAACTCTACAATCCAACTTTCAGAGTAACAAACCAAAAATTGTCTTGACACATGCAAGAGATCAAAATCATCAAAATACCTTCAAAATTGCAAGACTTTAAGAATAAATATGAAGAAACATGGAGAAAATACATTTCTCCCATACACTTTTGTAAGGAACACTACAAAACTAGTTCACACACTGGTGAACATAACTTCCTTTGACCTTCAATCCAGAAGCTAAAATCATGGATATAAAAACTCTAAACACCTATAATCAACATATCTATACCACACAAACATATCTTCAACTCAGAAGAAATGTGAAGCAAAAAAAAAAACATCTCTACAAACTAGAATACCTTTGCAACACCTTGTTTTATTATTTTATCAATTTTCTCAGTATCTTCGACATTTGAACCATAAATATAAGTTTCTCAAAGATACACCAGAGGTTAACATCAACAACTTAACAGATAATGACACAATGCAACTAATCAAAGAAAAAACATCTTCTCAACCACTGTACTACTATCACCAATGACAACATTGGCTTGTTGACATCAATAACAACACCTTCATACTTGCAACATCTATATTTTGCAAACACATTTGTGAGAGTTTTTTAGTTATAACATGACAAAAATTATATTTCTTGTGTCTTCAAAAGGTCCAAAATCCCATCAATATTTGAAAGTGTTTATGGTTCATTACAATCTTAGTCTAAAGATAAGATGTGGCAAGGAATTTGAAACTTTGAAATATTATAGAAGTTCTTCAATTAAAGAGTCTTTTATATTTTTAAAAAGATAAGAAAATTTTGATGTTGCAACAAAGTGAAACACAAGATAAGACTATAAAATATTTTGAATCTTCAATAATCATAATAAATCTTGAAATCCTATTGAGAAATTTCAAGCTTCCATGAGTTTCATAGTGTCTCTCTAATAAGTATGAGAAATTTGGCAATGATTTATCAAAGATTGACTACAAGGGCAATATGGTAGGGTTTCAAGCCCTAACAATAATATCAAAATTAGAAAATTTTAGAAATTGAATTGTTTAAGCACATAAGAAAATACAAGAATGCATCACAAAAGGGGCTTTACAAAGAGAACCTAAATTAAAGAGGCCTTAGAAATTTCTATGTCCTACTAGAATACCACAATCTTCTCATGCATCCATGTCTATGAAAAAAAGTCTAAATTCTCTAACCCAAAGAAAGAAAAGAATTATCAAGGCTAAAAGAGAAAGAAACACTAAGCATTCCAAAAGCCAAATGGAACAAATGGATCGTAGTACAAGTTTAGTGAATCAATAATTGAAGAGGCTTTGTAGTTTAATTCCAACTTTGAAGGCCAAGAAATAAAATACGTGAATACTACTAGGGGAGAAGACCTAGTATCCGCCAGGGCTAACTTCGCGCAACCATAGAATCTAAACCGTACGTCGAATCAAAAAAAAAAACTATGGGTTTTTTCGCTCATGAGTTAAGAGCTTATAACTAAGATTTTGGATTTTGGGAAGTTCAGTAGAGTGACGGAGCATTGGATATGCGCGCGAAGGTAAAAAAGACACCTTTTAGAGGTGTCGTCCGCTCCCCACCACCTAACGTCCTAGTACCTGCCAGCTATAACCACCAATTTTTTTTAAAAAAACACCTAAATGTGTCACTATTAACATTTAAATAAAACTATTATATCATTCAAATCTGCTCAAAATTCAATGGGTCTAATTCATGTTGGTACCTTAAAAGATCAATTTCGTGCCCATTAAAAATCACTCCTACATGTCAATCTCCTTACTTTAGCACCAGACACCAAACACATTACACCCCAATTAATCTTCATTTAGGGTCCGATTTAAGCATATGACTAATGTTTTTTTCGGTGGGCACCCCATTATTTTCCATCATTTTACCACGCGCGCTCTGTGGAAGGTTCTCACAGCGATGGAAGTGAACGACAACTAGTCTCCATGGCTCCTACATGCCTTCAGGTAACATTAAACATCATTTTCCTCTGAATATGCAAACAATGGTACTAGTTAATCATTTTCTTCTGCATCTTTCATGACCCATGAAGGGTTTATTCGATGATTGAAAAATTATTACTGCTTGTTTATGAAATAAATCATGTCTCTTACATGCATTTTCACCATGTGCTATTTGATTTTGTTGGGTCATGGTGCTGGTGTTTTACACGTGGGTTTTTTTGGGGTTAAATGATTTCCTCTCCTCATTTTACCGTGTGATTTTACCTTGGTAAAGTCAATTGTATCATGATTTTGTCTGCAGAAATGATAGGGGAATTTTGCGGGTTTGAGCACATGTCTACAAAAAATGATTAATGGTTTGCATCAACCTTTTTATAAAAAACCCATGTGAATACAAGCATAAATCGGCAAACCCATTTAGTATACACCATTTTTTGCAAAAACCATTGCTTTGTTTTTCCAAATACAGGTTTTTTTGGGGTTAAATGATTAAATACGACCTAGTAAAGTCGATTGTATCATGATATTGTCTCCAAAAATGATGAGGAATTTCGTGGGTTTTGACCACATGTCTGCAAAAAATAATTAATGGCTTGCATCAACCTTTTTATAGAAAACCCATGTGAATACAAGCATAAATCAGCAAACCCATTTAGTATACACCATTTTTGCGAAAACCCTTGCTTTGTTTTTCCAAATAAGGGTTTTCTTAGGGTTAAATGATTTAATACGACTTGGTAAAGTCGACTGTCTCATGATATTGTCTCGAGAAATGATGAGGAATTTCGTGGGTTTTGACCACATGTCTACAAATTAATATCGACAAACTCATTTAAAATACATGTGTATTTGTGAAAACCCTTGCTTGGTTTTTTCCAAATTCATGTTCTTAATGAATTTATCTCATGAAACCCTTGCCTGGAATATTCCGCATCACTTTTGTATTCCTGCGAGTGAGGAATTACTATTATGAAACCGTTGGTTAATTTCTTGTGCACATTTATGAAAACCCAAGTGTGTAATCGATCTACTTTTATTAAAATTAATATCCTATTGCTGTTGAATATAGCAGAGCTTCTTTCATTTACTATACAATGTGCTTTGTACATTCTACTTATAATTATTTTCATGAGTTGTGCATTTAACATTTATATTTATGCACTGTCTTTTTACTTTACTTTATATGTAAATGAAGGTCTTTTTTGTTGTCTTTACAAGATCTACAAAATGAATTCTCCTAAGTTTTGAAGCAATTATTTTATATCATTTACTACGTTTCCTTTGGCTGTCCAATACAACAGACTAGCATTTGAATACGTTTCTTTTGGCTGTCAAATACAACAGACTAGCATTTGTTTATATTTTTATACTTTCCATTGCACATACAGCAGGCCAGCATACATATATTTGTCATTTTACATTCTGTGTCTCTTGTTCATTCAACAAATCGATATATATGTGTGTATCCTTTTCCTATCCTTTGGCAATGCAAACAATGGTACTAGTTAATAATTTTCTTCTACATCTTATTGAATTTGTAAAATAATATGTACAATGTTATTTATATATATATACCTATAAAACACACATTAAGCAGTGTGTTTCAAATTGTAAATGAATCTGTGCAATGTTTTACACATTCATTTACAAATTATGTGTCTGTTGTCTCTTTTTCATTGAGAATATTGATATATATGTCTATTTCCTTTAACTATCCTTTGAAAATGCAAACAATGGTACTGGTTAATCATTTTTTTCTGCATCTTTCATGACCCGTGAAGGGTTTATTCGATGATTGAAAAATTATTACTGCTTGTTTATGAAATAAATCATTCCTCTTACATGCATTTTCGTCGTGTGCTATTTGATTTTGTTGGGTCATGGTGCTATTTTTTTCTCCCACATTGCATGTATGTATGTATGCATGCACATACATACATACATACATACATACATATATATATATGTATACATATATGTCTGTATGTATGTATATATAAATTTGTTTGTCCATGTTGTGAGGTAACAACAAACATCATTCTCCTTTCAAAGTGTATGTATGTATGAATGTATGTATGTATGCACATACATACATACATACATACATACATACATATATATATATATATGTATATGTATGTATGTATGCATGAGTATATATATATATATATATATATATATATATATATATATATATATATATATATATATATATATATATATATATATATATATATATATATATATATATATATATATATGCTGGTGTTTTACATAGGGTTATTTTTGGGGTTAAATGATTTCCTCTCCCTGTTTTACCTACATAGTCACGGCCTTATAAAGTCCATTGTATCATGATTTTGTCTAGAGAAATGATAGGGGAATTTCGTGGGTTTGAAAACCCTTGCTTTGTTTTTCCAAATACGGGTTTTTTTGGGGTTATATGTGTATGTATGTATGTATGTATGTATGTATGCACATTGTACATATTCTTTTACAAATTCAATAAAATGTAGAAGAAAATGATTAACCAGTACTATTGTTTGCATTTTGAAAAGGATAGTTAAAGGATACAGACATATATATCAATCTGCTTAATTTATGTATGTATGTATGTATGTATGTGTATGTATGCACATACATACATATATATATATATGTGTGTGTGTGTGTGTGTGTGTGTGTGTGTGTATGTATGTGTATAGATACATACATACATACATACATACATACATACATACATACATATCTATGTATGTATGTATGTATGTATGTATGCACACACATACACACATTAATATGTGTGTGTATGTATGTGCATACATTACATACACATACACACACACATATATGTGTGTGTGTATGTATGTGCATATGTATTCATACATACATACGTACGTATGTATCTATGTATGTATGTATGTATGTATGCACATTCATACACACATACACACATACACACACATATATGTGTGTGTGTATGTATGTGCATATGTATCTACATATGTATGTATGTATGTATGCATGCACATCCATACACACACATATATATGTGTGTGTATGAATGTGCATAAATACATACATATATATATATATATATATATGTATGTATGTATGTATGCACATACATACATATATATATATATATGTGTGTGTATGTATGTGCATACATACATGCATACATATATATACGTATGTCTGTATGTATATACATACATAAATACATAAATATATATATTTATGAATGTATGTATGTATGTATGTTTGTATGTATGCACATACATACATATATATATATATTTATGAATGTATGTATGTATGTATGCACATACATATATATATACCTTCCATCGCCATGAGAACCTTCTAGAGAGAGCACGCGGTAAAATGATGGAAAATAATGGGGTACCCACCAAAAAAAACATTAGTCATATGCTTAAATCGGACTCCAAAATGAAGATTAATTAGGGTGTAATGTGTTTGGTGTCCAATGCTAAAGTAAGGAGACTAATATGTAGGAGTGATTTTTAATGGACACGAAATTGATTTTTTAAGGTGCCAACGTGAATTAGACCCATTGAATTTTGAGCGGATTTGAAGGATATAATAGTTTTATTTAAATGTTAATAGTGACACATTTAGGTGTTTTTTTGCTTTGCAATGTATATCAGAGATTTTCTGCAATGTAAATGTATGCATATGTTTATATGAATACATGCATGTATGCTTGTGTTTCTATGAATGTTTACATGTATGCTTATGTTTGTATGACTGTATGCATGCATACAAACATGCAAAAAATCACAGATATATAAGGGTCCCCAAATAAACATCAAATCTAAATATAATGCAGAATTGAGTCATATCATCTCTAAAAACCTACATAAGTGGCAGCTACAAATTCAAATGCTATAAAAAATTCAAATTTGAAACACAATAATCAAATTGAATGCATTCAATTGCCGGATTCAAATTTCTAAATAAGAGGGACGGTAGCCAGCGACATTCATAATTAATTTCCCCTAGTAATATCCTCTCCATACTACAGACCATTGAATGGAATCCTTTGCACATTCCTCATATATCCAAGGTTGATGAGAAACAATGAATATAAGTTGAATAAATCTTGGTATACAATTCTATTAACATTTATATGTTTTTACATATATTTATCTATTCCATATGGATCTTTTAATATGTTGAATTTGATTAATTATGTGTTGTTGTACTTGCATTATTTTAAATGTTGTATGATGTTTGTATGTTACTAGCCTCAGTTGTGACTACCCGTGGTTGTAAATATTTTTTCTTGTAGGCACGAGAGAACAAGGAGAGGTGGTGCAACAATGTTTAGGGTTGGCATTTTGGTAAATGTGTTTGTCAACACACCAAATAATTAAGAATTTTTTGTTCAAATGGCTCTATGTTTCAATTATTTTTCTATATTGTTCACTAACTAGTATGTATTTTTATTTATTTCAATAACTATTGTCCATGTTTGTTTGTTCTATTATATTTGTTTGTTCTGGCAGGCATGTAAAATGGCTAGGAGGTTTTAAAGAGCATGTCAAATTGCAAGATTACATTTCAAGTAAAGTCTTTCAAAACTTTACTTTGGTTGTGACCTAGTAGACATAGTATTCATTTATAATGCTCATTTTTCATATTCATTGTAAACTTACATTTAAAATTTACAATTAGATTGATTTCCAAGTGTAGGTGTTGAAAATTTTATAATTTCAAATAGATTAATTTTTGGATATGCTACATATAGATGTATAAATATATGTATGCATATACTTAGTTGTGTATACATACGTACATATATGTATGTAAGTATATATACATACATACACACACACACACACACACACACACACACACACACACACATATATATATATGTATGCATGTATACACAACTAGGAAGGTTGTAAAGAGAATGTCAAATTAGAAGATGACATTTCAGGTCAAGTCTTTCAAGAGTTTACTTTTTGTAACGCTCCACCACGCAACCCTAGAGGAAGTTGCATTTAACTACTTAATCCGAATAATTTTTTTTTAAAGGATAAACAATAATTAAGTTAATTAACTAATGCCAACAACCTCTAAGGTTACGAGATAGAAGTTATATAGAACCTCAACAAAAAACATGAATAAACAATGACAATTATATGATTATTAAATTAACACATACATTCCAAGTACGATGAAATACAACAAGCATAAGATAAGACTTTCAAATGCATTAATCCATCCATTAATCAATAGGGTTACAATCTCTCATTCCCCGAATGAGGCAAACCAATACATAATTATAATTACAAAATTCCACCTCGATAACACAGAGGGATAATGATTACAAGAATAACTGAAATGAAACAAGAAGAACTGCAACCGAAGCCATGAGCCCTCCAACTAGAAGTCTCGTCCAAAAATACATGAAAAAGGAGCCCAACAGTCTTAGGTGCACGCTACCCAACCAAGTGGAACCCAAAATCCCACCCCTCGTGCTAGGAGATAGTAACCAAAATATCTATCCAAAGACGTCTACCTCTAGACATAGGCTAACATAACCATATTGAAATAAATACAGTGACATCACTGACACAAGGTTACAATGCTTCCAGAATTACATAATCAACTGCATCACTGATACAAACATACTGTCGACCTAGGAGAAGTGTCATCACAATGTTACATAGGTTACCCTGGTGAGTCTTCCTAGGTCCCGGCCCCCATCTCGGGTTATCCTGGTAACCTCTAATGACTTCCGACCCCTCATGTAAACCAATACGGAATCAGTTATCTTTCATAGGGACAAGATAACGATTTTTCCATTCCAAGCCTTCCCGTCTCGACCCAAGTATTTACAAGCCCTTGTGTTCCTGAGCGAGGCATAATTATCTTATGAAGTGTTTGGTGCTATGTGATACTCTAATCATTTAATTTAGTTATCACTAGATTAACTAACTTACAACGAGTTACCCTGGCACCACTTCGTGTGTCGGCCCTCGTTACAAGCCACTCCTCTAAGATGACACGTGGAACAACTCCACAACCCAAGGGCACACAAGTGCTACGCAAGGATATCTCATCCCTAACCATGACATACAGTCAAATACCCTCCTGTTCGTGATAACCGGGAAACAAATTGGTTATGCACTACCCAAGGCCATCTATGGTTGACTACACAATATGACAACCCACAGACTAAAATCCCAACTGGAAGACTTGTCAAATATTAAAACCCACACTTCCCAAAGATACGCACATAGATCAATGCAAGGACAAGAATCAAACTCTACTTTGGGTCCACTAAACCCATGTCCTAACTAGCATTCAATAAATAGTGCGTTTAAACAAACGGAATTAAATACGCCACTTAAAATAAACGTTTCATTGTCACGCATCATTTAAAGATATAAAACATAATCTCGTATTTTAATAATTCAGATAAATGCAAAATCCTATTTTAAATAAATATTTATTGCATAATCAATAAATTTCATTTTCTAAAAACAACAATCTTCCCCTCTAATATTATAGTAATAACATGAAATAATTCATTTTCTCAAATGTAAAAAAAATTAAAACATTAGAAAACAATTATGATAATTTAAATCTCCCAATCATTAAATAAAACATATTACTAAATCTATTGAAATCATCTAATCCTATGTTAAGTCATAATATTAAACCCTTTTAATATCTATTTAATCATTATATTCAAAAACATTTAATTATAATTTAGTCCTCACAATCATATATTATATTATATTATGATAATACAAATATTATAATAGTATAATATCCAAGATATTATAAAATTATAATATTATATTATATTAAATATAATAAAATATATTTATTTATTAATTTTTAAACATATTTATTTTATTTTATTTTAAACAACCAAGGGCGCCCTCAGTTTGCGCGCCAACCCTAAGGTTGGGTTGCGCGGACCTTGAAATCCACACCAACTTCTAGATGCATTTTGGTGGTCGACCGACCGCGGTTTTCACTAGGCGGCGGTGGCTAGGGCTGTGGCGGCCACAGGAGGCGGCACCACCGGACTGCACAGGGGGAGGTAGTTTAAAACCCGCGCAGGGGACGGCGGAGGAAGGGCACCGTAGGGTAGCAACCGCGGTTACCACCGTGAACGGCGCCGGCAGCGCCGCCACCATATGGTGGCCGCTGCCTACGCAGTCCACGCGAGTCGCGGTCGATGGGGATGGGCGCGGCTCCTCCACCCCGCCCCCATGGGAGCGACGGTGGGGTGAGCCCCCACCCCATTTTTTTTAATTTTTTTTAAACTTTCCACTGTCATTTTAGCATTTTAAAATTTTATTTTATTTCTTTTTTAAAAACTAGAAACATGAAAAAATACAGCCCTTTTAGAAATTTGAATTTTATTACAAAAAATTTTGCCAGCATAACATTATGAGGGGAAATTTTTTAAAATAAATTAACTCAACTCAAGCTTATATAAATAAATATATATATATGAATATTCATCCAAATGAAGATTTAAACAAGTTGAACAAACCAAAATGAAGATCCACAGAAATTTGAAGAGGTAAAGTTATAACCAAATTTCATCAAAGAAAATGAACCTATTTTCTTCGTAGTTGGGTGGAGACCCTGTTGATGATTTGATCCCCTCTTCAGTCCCTCAGATCCTTCAAGCTTCAATCCAAAAACCCACTAAGTTGCACAATTTCTCCTCTTCTCCTTCAATTTTTGCCAAAAACTCCTTTTTCAAAATTGTGAAGAATTTCAAAGATAATGCAAAAATCCTCAACAACCATACTAAATTCTTGAAAACAAAAAATGGAAAATATCTTTTTTGTTGATTTTTTTTGAATTTTGAATTGCAATTTTTGACTTTTAATTTATTTTTCTAATTTTCTAATTTCAATTCAAATTTGCATACATTTTCAAAATGAATAATTTAAATCATTTCAACATGAATAACTTAATCAATTAATAATTGAATCTACCATAAGATTAAATATCAATTTAATTAAATTAAATTACTCAATAATTAAATCACATTTCCCACAAATTCTAACTTCCAAAATAAACTGAAATCGGGGAATAAAAGCGAAATTGAACAACAGGGTTACACAATGACTGACAACACACTACGGCTAGGATGACGACTCGGCACGGAAATCCTAGCTACTATCTCCCAATCAGATGCTGTTGGGCATTGGACATGTTCAAACCTGTGAAACTAGGTGGAGTCGATGTCCTGTACCTGTTAACCTACAAACAAAAAATATATATACACATGCAATAATATGATATAAATAAGGCACACCGTGAAGAGGAAATCACGAGATCACAGGGCACTCGCAAGCGAGTGATGCGATACCGTCCTCTTCACCAATACAATAGTTCTAACTAACGCATCTAACATAATAGCATAATCGAAAGCATGAAACACCGTCAATTAAACATCCACATATGCTAACTCCAAACATGCCATAATAATCACATCAAAATAAAGTATCGTCACATCAAAATACATCACGATAAAACAGTGATCCACTGTAATCAAGTGCGTAGTCCAAGAACAACACCAAAACTAAAGCATAGAAAGGAAACCACATAGTTCGCACAATAGAGCAAAACGGAGGGGTGTTACACTTTCACTATGACCTGGTAGACATTGTGTTCATATATGATGTTCATTTTTCTTATTCATTGTAAACTTACACTTACAATTTACAATTATATTGATTTCCACTTACACTTATAGTTACAATTTATGGATATGCTACATATACATGTATAGTAATATATATATGTATGCATATACTTAGTTGTGTATACATATATATATACACACACACACACAACTATGTATATGCATACATAGTATATATATATTTATATATGTACATAATTTTCTGAACTTCAATTACATACATTTCTTAATGTACATTTATATTTTCAACAATGTTAGTTAGATGAATACAACAAATACATATCCAACAAAATGATAGATGAATACAACCAGCACAAAATCGATTTTGAATCATAAAAGCATATATCATTAGCTTCAAAGTATATAAGTTGACTACAAAGTACCATTCAGTTCTACAAAATTAGACAGTAGTATCCTTTGGCTATCCAATACAATAGACTACTATCCTTTGACTTTCCAATACAATAGACTAGCATTCAGTTTTACAAAAAACACTCTAGCACACTTCGAGGTCAAAAAGTTGACAACAAAAAATCCTAATCAGACATCCACAGATCTGATTAAGAAGTGGTGTGTCCTTGGGGGTCAACTGACTCCACATCAACTGGAGAATATGTTAAGTACTGTGGATTGTTCTATATGGCACTTGCAATACAAGCAAGCAATGCATGATTTTCCTCTGGAGTGAGTTGTAACTATGGAGAGTAGCCTTCAGAAGACCCATTTTGTACGTTGCTAAGAGCAGCAAAGGCTGGAGCCAAAATGTTAACCATGTCCCTTAAAATTGGATGTTGACTTGGAAGAGGAGTTGTAGGAGTACTCTTACTTCTATTTCTTTCTGCTCTTTCTGCCTGCTTTTGGTTTTCCTTCAACTGTCGAGAAATCTTTGCTTGCTCCCTTTCAAGCTCCTTTTGATGTTGTTGCCTCAACTTCTCCTTTGTAATTTTCTATTTTTTTGCAAAACGCTCCAATCTCTTTTCCTCCCTCTGTGCGAGGATTGCTTCTCTTTTTGCCTTCTTTTCAGCCATTTGCTCCCTTTTCCTTTGCTGCAATTCTTGGTTTCTTGGTTTCTATGCCTCTTGTTCATTCAACAAATTGAAGAAATCATCTGATGTCAACATTTGAGATTGCCTACTAAGGCGTAGGACCCCATTGTGACCTGTATTAGATGATTGGTGCACCCTTTTCATTGGGAGTTGCAAAAAACTGCTTCACCTTCCTGTTGGTTGTTGATCATTGACTTGTGTGCATGGCACATAGTCAGCCTCTTCATCACTTGAGTCATTATGTTCGAGTCCATCCTCATCATCAATTCCAGCCTCCCAATTTCTCCCAATTGTGAAGTAATGGATGACATCTTCAGGATCAACATCTAGTGGTGATGGCATGGACTGCCCTTCATCCACTTGACTGAAATTGAGATGTACCCCTAGGTTCAAAGCTACATCTTGAAATTTAGATGGCAGATTGAGACTCTCTTCATTTTCAGCTGCTTGATTATATGATTGAACTGTTGGTTCTTGTTCAATTTATGTTGTCTCAATTTTTTTTGGGCAATATCCTTCTTCATTTGTTGGATTTGGGGATATGCTTGCAGAAAAGGTGTCCACAAACTGTCCAATCTGATCCTCATTCCAACCTGTTATCCTCAAACATGTTTCCGCTACCATGAACTATGCCTCATCATCAGTTGTATCACCCTCTGTTTCTGCTCCCAATGTGGTTCCTTCCTCTTCAACCACAAAATCTTGGCTTGGACCCATATCTAAGTCAAGTGCATGTCTATCTAATGGCCAAATTCTCATTCTTCTAAAACCACTTGCAATGTTATTAGAATTCAACGCTTGTGCAAAAGCTTTGTTGGCAAGTGTTGCCAACTCTACCCTTCCAATGTCAAGTTGAGGATTTTCAGAGAGCCATATACTCCTTTGTTGTTTGAAGTAGTTCTTAAATGGTGAGAACACACTAACATCAAGGGGTTGTAATTTGTGGTTGTAATGTGCTGGAAGTGTGCGGAGATCTATTCCCATAGTCTTTGCTTCTTCAATCATTTTGAATGCAACATGGCTGCCATGACCATCAAAGATGAGAAGTTGTCTGTTGGTTGGTGACACCCCTCCTGGGACATTTCTTGAAAAAAAATTTAACCATTCCACAAATAACTCTTTGGTCATCCAAGCATGCTCTTGGATTGCCATGCATGCCCCTGGCTCACAGTTAACAATATAGTTTCTAATGTTCCTTTTGGACTTGAACAAATAGTAACCGGGTATAGCTTGACCTTCTACACTAACACAAGCTAGAACAGTGATCCATTCTCTACTTTTAGAAATTAATTGTGGAACACATTTTATCCCTTTTTTGCAATAACTCTCATTGCACAGTTTCTACCAGCCTACGCACCTGTTTCATCGCAGTTCCATATTTTGTTGGGCCCATAATTATGTTTGTTGTACAACTCCTCCAAGTTATCATAGAATGAAGAAACTATTTCTAGGCGTAGCATTATAGCTCGATCTATGTCCACTCCTTCGGGTGTTCAAATTGTTAGATCGGGATGCCTTTGACAAAAGCCAACCCACCATGACCTCCCTGGTATCCCATTTGTGAATGGGTTAGGCCTTGCTCCAACCATTTGGTCCACCGTTGACTTAAGTTGTGACACTTGAAGAACATGGCCAATATTAGCCATATCCTTACACCACTACACAATTTTAGCTTCTTCTTCATTAGTTAGGATTGATCGGGCCCCCCTTTTTTTTGTGGATGTCACACCATTGAGCCATGCCCGCAAACTGCTAGGCGGGATTCCCCATTTGATCTTCGAACCTCTGATTGACATTCGATTATCCTCAACATCTGTAATGGATTTTTCCACGTCATCCATAGACCAAGTTTTCATGCACATATCTGGGGTTGTCACATGGTCAGCAGGTGGCGGTTCCATTTCTACCTCAGTATTATGAACAATAGGCTCAAAACCATCATTTTCATTGGTCTGTTGTGTATTTTCAGAAATAACTTCCTCATTCATGTTCATTGCTGGCTCTTCATCAACAACATCTGGAACATTGAATGTCACTCTATGAGGTACTCTAATCAAGCGCCTCCTAGTCAATCTTTTCCTCTTCCGCCTTGGTGCCATGATTGTCAGTGATCCTATACATTACAAGCCATAAAGAGTCAAAAAATTGTGATCTTGTACATACAATTAGACATATATAATTACAAAGAGAATCACTGATATATAGTGCAAAATAGAAAATAGTGTTAAATGTGTCACTATTAACATTTAAATAAAACTATTATATCATTCAAATCCGCTCAAAATTCAATGGGTCTAATTCACGTTGGCACCTTAAAAAATCATTTTCGTGCCTATTAAAAATCACTCCTACATATTAATCTCCTTACTTTAGCAGCAGACACCAAACACATTACACCCTAATTAATCTTCATTTCGGGTCCAATTTATGTATATGACTAATGTTTTTTTGGTGGGTACCCCATTCTTTTCCATCAATGTTCAAAGCACATTGTACAAAAAATGAAAGAAGTTGTGTTGTATTCAACAACAATAGGATATTAATTTTAACAGAGGTAGATCGATTACACACTTGGGTTTTTAGAAATGTGCACAAGAAACTAACCAAGGGTTTCATAATAATAATTCCTCACTTGTAGGAATTTAGAAGTGCATTTTCAGATAGATGTGGAATATTCCATGCAAGGATTTCATGAGATTAATTTGCAGACATGTGGTCAAACCCAAGAAATTCCTCATCATTTCTGGAGACAATATCATGAGACAGTCGACTTTACCAGGTCGTATTTAATCATTTAACCCCCAAAAAAATTGTATTTGGAAAAACAAAGCAAGGGTTTTCACAAAAAATGGTGTATACTGAATGGGTTTGCCGATTTATGCTCATATTCACATGGGTTTTTTATAAAAAGGTCGATGCAGACCATTAATCATTTTTTGCAGACATGTGCTCAAACCCATGAAATTCCCCTATCATTTCTATAGACAAAATCATGATACAATGGACTTTACGAGGCTATGAGTACCCAGTAAAACAGGGAGAGAAAATCATTTAACCCCAAAAAGAACCCTATGTAAAACACCAACATATATATAATATATATTATATATATGGACATATACATGCATGCATACATACATACATACATACACTTTGAAAGGAGAATGATTTTTGTTGTTACCTCACACCATGGACAAATAACTTTATATATACATACATACAGACATATATGTATACATATATGTATGTATGTATGTATGTATGTATGTATGTATGTACATACACGCAATGTGGGAGAAAAAAATAGCACCATGACCCAACAAAATCAAATAGCACACGGTGAAAATACGTGTAAGAGAAATGATTTATTTCATAAACAAGCAGTAATAATTTTTCAATCATTGAATAAACCCTTCACAGGTCATGAAAGATACAAAAGAAAATGATTAACCAGTACCATTGTTTGCATTTTCAAAGGATAGTTAAGGGAAACAGACATATATATCAATCTGCTCAATGAACAAGAGACAACAGACACATAATTTGTAAATGAATGTATAAAACATTGCATAGATTCATTTACAATTTGAAACACACTACTTAATGTGTGTTTTATAGGTATATATATATATATAAATAACATTGTACACATTCTTTTACAAATTCAATAAGATGTAGAAGAAAATGATTAACTAGTACCATTGTTTGTATTGCCAAATGATAGGCAAAGGATACACACATATATATCGATTTGTTGAATGAACAAGAGATACAGAATGTAAAATGACAAATATATGTATGCTGGCCTGCTCTATGTGCAATGGAAAGTGTAAAAATATAAACAAATGCTAGTCTGTTGTATTGGACAGCCAAAGGAAACGTAGTAAATGATATAAAAGAATTGCTGCAAAACTTAGGAGAATTCATTTTGCAGATCTTGTAAAGACAACCAAAAAAAACCTTCATTTACTTATAAAATAAAGTAAAAAGACAGTGTATAAATATAAATGTTAAGTGCAAAGTTCATGAAAGTAAGAAGACACTGCATAAATATAAATGTTAAATGCACAGCTCAAGAAAATAACTATAAGTAGAATTTATAAAGTACCAACTTGAAACTGTAGAGGAATGTGTAGAGGATGTCTGTTGATGCTCTGAATTCTGCAGAGAATAAGTTGTCACAGATAACAAATGACACTGGTTGCTTTCCCCCTCTTATTTAGGAATTTGAATGTGGCAATTGAATGCATTCAATTTTGTTGTTGAGTTTGAAATTTGAATTTGTTTGAATATTTGAATTTGTAGATGCCAGTTTCGTAGGTTTTTAGAGATGATATGAGTGAATTCTGCATTATATTTGGATTTGATGTTTATTTGGGGAGCCTTACACCTATATTTAATTGTGCAAGTACCTATTGGAAATGAAGTAAATACATATATCTGCCAGAGAGTGTGTGGAAGACTGTGCATTTCAAATCCCATAGAGTTAATAGGAGATTGCTATTATGTCATGTAAAGCACCATTAAGTGTGCATGTGTAGTTGTAAATATAAAATGTAATGAGGGATAAAATTTTGTAAGTGGGTATTTGTAACAATAAATGTTTTAAATCAAATTGTAAATGATCCTTTTTTATGTGCAAGTTGACTTTTTTATAAATGCAAAAGAATGTTTAGTTGTCTATTACGATTGGTGAGTTACTCATTGTGTTATGAGCAGCCATTGGTGTTGTTGTAATTTTTTATTTGTTCAAATAAAGTTTTGTAATGGATCAAAGTTAAAAAAATTTTGGGGGGTGGAGTGAGCATGGAGGTGGCGATTATTCAATGGGGGCGGTAACTGGGTCTTCTCCCCTAGTAAGTTGGTAATGTCATTTTGTACAACACTTACCACTCCCACATGGCTCTTTGAATACTACCACCTATTTACCAAAAATATCCTCAAAATATCTTCATAGAAAATCACATGTTATAGCTGTAGGTAAAAACAAAATAAGCAACAATTGTCAAAAAAATATTCCTACATTATAAATTAAATCCATTACCCACTTTCTACTTGCCACCATTGCAATCACTAGTGGCATGATCATATCTAAATTAACATCAATTTCTTCATGATAGAGGATTCCTTGTTTAATTTCCCTTCGTAGGTAAAAAATCTTAGTCAATTAGATTGGAAATAATTTATATTAAAATATTTTTAGTTATAAAATTTGCATCTTTATTTTAGAAAAAATAAAAATTGAGTAGGGAAAATCCTAAAATGATAAAATTCCTTTAGTAGGAAAAATTATAACCTATAATTTGTTTTAAAATATAATTACAAATAACTAATTGAAGAATATTGATTATAATAGTATTGTCTAATGACAACTACTAAAATGAGGGGATTTCATCTTCTTTTCTAATAATTTAATTTAATTATATTGATTATAATTTAAATAATAAAAGAAAGAAAATAAAACTATGTAATATTTTTTTCATCATATTTTAATATTATTATTATAACATCAAAAATTGTTACCTTCACTTGTCAAAGCCTATAAAGTTTTAAATGAAATTGCAGGAAAAGAGGTTGAATGTATGTTTGATAGTAAGGGTAGTGTGGGAAACTAGAAGGTTGCAATTCAACAGTAGAAATTGGAAGTTAATAATGATCTTTAGGGCTCAAAATTTGTAGACAGGGAGGTGGGAGGTTTTGATTACTCTCAAACATTTTCAATTTCATAGACTCCCACTAGTCAACCTATGGTAGCTAAATCTTTGGGGAAGAGATGAAGAAAATTACACATGAAAAAACTCAAAAAAGAGATAGTAGCAGGAGTGCAATCAATATTAGATGGTGCCAAGAAAATTTATGTAAGCAAGTTTTCACAGAGAACATGTTGCTCTCCTCAAATTCAATGAGGATTTTGTCTTGGAATGTTAGGGGCATCGACGCCTCTGATACCAAAGCCCAGATCAAGCAACAATTAGTTGCTTATGGAGTTGATGTCCTCATCTTACAAGAAACTAAAACATCTGAGAATAATTTTGAGTAATCAATCCAAAAATAGAAAAAATGGAAGTCTTTCCATTCTTCTGCACAAGCTACTTCAGCTGGCCTCATTACAATATGGGATACTAAAACTGTTGTTGTAGAGTTGAAAAGAAATGAGAGAATTGGAAACTTTTGAAGACATCTCATTTTGACTTACACTTTTGGCTAGTAAATGTTTATGCTCCAATGGATACAACAGAAAAGAAACAACTGTGGGATGTTCTTACTTAGGTATTAGATGGGTTAAGAGATGATAAGGTTATCCTAGCCAGTGATTTCAATGCCATTGTAAGTTTGTAGGAGAAAAAGGAGGCATATTCTCACTGTAGAAGGTTATAGATGATTTTGTCTATTTTATATGAGATAATGCCTTGTTGGATGTTCGACTAGAAAAAGGTCAATTTAAATGGACAAACTAGTGAAAATATTTTTTACAAATTGCAAAAATATTTGATAGATTTTTTCTTCATCAAATTGGTGTGTAGGCACGAAGGTTTTTTCGTAAAAAAAATTGCCTTTTACATGTTCTGATCATTATGCCATATCTTTAAATATTGATGTAGCCAAATCAATTGTAAAATCCAAATCTACTTTTAAATTTGAAAAAATGTGGTTTCATCATCCTCATTTTCTTCCTTCGCTATGTCAATGGTGGGAAAGTGCTCCATTCATAAGAGGGTCAAGAATGTTTCAACTAGCTCACAAGTTGAAATATATTAAAAAATAGATCAAGCATTAGAATGTCCATGTTTTTAAAAATATATTTGAACAAAAAAAAAAAGTCTTCAAAGAGTTATCAGATACTAATGATAAAATAATAGCTTAGGGGTTAGATGCTAATACTTTTGAACAAAAAAAAAAGTTGCAAGAAGAGTGGTCAGAGCTTGTGGCAAGGGAATAAATATACTAGAAACAAAAATCTAGGGAGTTATGGTTAAAAGAGGGAGATAGAAATACAATTTGTTTTCATGCTTCAAAATTGTTAAACACCTTGTTCAAAATTCAAAGCATTTCCATAAGAAAGGAATTAGTGAAGGAAGATGAAATTCAAGCAGAAGGAATTATGTTCTTCTCTAATCTCTTGTCTGCTCTTGAGAATAAGTCAATAACATCAAATAAAGATGCAAAATATCTCTTGGACTCTATTCTTGCACTAGTTTAACAAGAGGATAATGATTATTTGCTGAAACCATTTTCTCTTGAGGAGGTTAAGAGTTGTATTTTCTTTATCACTTGATAAAGCACCCAAACTTGATGGATTCACTACTCTATTCATTCAAAAATACTGGCACTTTATTGGGTATGATGTGTTTTTAGCACTAGAGGAATCAAGGAGAACAATAACTATGCTAAAGAAATTTAACACAACACACATTACAATCATCCCTAAAGTAAAGGATTCAAAGATGTTTGTAGAATTCAGACCCATATCTTTATGCAACATAGTCTATAAAATCTTTAGTAAATCCATTTATCTCAAAGTTCAGCCCCTCATATCCAAAATAGTGTCTTAAGGACAAGGCGAGTTTGTACAAAGAAGAGAAACTTCAGAAGGGTCTTTAGTAGCTCATGAAGTTTTGCATTATATTAAAACTCACAATATTTCATATTTTATCATTAAGTTGGATACGACGAAGGAATATGACGGAGTGAACTGGGATTTTCTGATTCAAGTACTTAAAAAAATTGGTTTTAGTAGTTAATGGTGCAAGTGGATTCTCTCATGTTTATCAAGGGAAAAGTTTTCAATTATTGTAAATGGGTCTCTAGTTGGTTTTTTTAGTTCCAACCAAGGTGTGAGACAAGGAGATCCTTTATCCACGCTATTGTTTATCCTCATGGCGGAAGCATTAAGTAGATCATTATAGAAGGTTCATTCACAGGGCTTATGGTAGGGTGTTTCAATACCAAACATAGGCATTTTAGTGACACATTCATTATTTACTGATGATACCCTTTTATTTGGGAAATATTTGTTGGGTGAAGCCTTATAGGTCAAATCAATTCTTGATAAATATTCCTTTCCATCAAGACAGAAAATTAATGCAGCCAAATCCAAAATATACATCTTCAATACAAAAGTAGCTATAGCATGAAGATTGGTTGTGATGCTAGGCTTCCAAAAATCTGAGCTTCCATGTACATATTTAGGAATTCCTTTCTTCATGGATACAATTTTTTTGATTAAATCTATCCTTACAACCATCCCAAATTATTACTTGGCTATATTGCAAGCCCCAAAGGGTGTTATTCTTTAGATTGAAAAAATTATTAAAAATATTATGTGGAAAGGGAACATAGATGAAAAAAGGAAACTTCCTCTAGTTTCTTTGGAAAGTATGTGCTCAAAAAAAGCTAATGGGGGACTGGGGATACATAATTTGTTAGCAAGAAATATAGTGTTAGGGGAAAAAATTGTATGGAAAATGTATGTCAAACCAGATTTAAAATGGTGTAAGTTAATGTAGAGTAGATACTTGGGTAATGAGAACCCATCTAGAATTTTCACAATCTCTAATCCCCCAAGTGGTTCAGTTATGTGGAATTTAATTTTTTCACGTAGGGATGTTATTATTCCATACTTGTCATGGGAAGTAAAAAATAATACATAGATTCAATTTTGGAAAGACTCATGGAACAAGCATCCTCCTCTTAACTCCATTCATGAATTGCAATCAACTGAACAAATTTTATCAGTAAGTTAGGGTTCATCTTTAAAGGATTATGTTTTTTCTTCCAATTCAGTGACATAGTTGGTTAAATGTAAGGATCTTTCAGTGACTCCAATATCTCCTAGTCAGAAACTCATCTTGGAAAATATCCTAAACAATAGATTTGTGTCTCTTTCCAACAAACCAGATAAGTTAATTTGGGCCCCTTCTAAGAATGGAAGCTACATAGTTGAAGAGGGTTATAAATCAATTATTTTTCATGGAACATTGGTCCAATACCGAAGAGCATATTCTTTTTGATAGAATCCAATGATATTACAAAAATCTGGAAGCTTTGCTTGGCTAGCACTAAGAAATAGAATATTGACAAGTGATAGGTTGGCTAAATTAGGCATTACTAACATCTTCAAATGTGTGTTATGTAAAGAGGCACATGAGTTAGTGGATCATCTATTTTGTAATTTTCTCAGTGGCATAAGAGATTTTGGCTTTCATAATGGAGAAACCGAATGTATCATTTCCATTGCCTAAGTCATTGTTGGACTTATTAAAAAGTTGGCCAACTTTATTCAAGACATCTTTTTTTGCAAGTATTTGGAGAGCCACCCCAATAGTAGTATTTTGGTCAATTTGGTGGGAGAGAAATATACACATATTTAGAATCCAATCTTCATCAATTCAAAAAATCAAGCAGAAGATTGAAAAATTCATTTATGAAATTTTGAATTCCTATGTTCAAAACTATAAAACAGTTTCCTCCTTGTTCACCAGTTGGGATGATTATGTTTTGCACCACTAGAATAACATTTCATTACTATTTATAGGTTCTCTCTTTGTGCCAAATAAGTCCAATTTTGATAGAAGTACAATAAGATGGTTGCCTCCTAATACAAAATTCTATAAGCTCAATTTTGATGGAGCTTCAAGAGGAAATGCTAGTGTATTAGGTGCAGGGTTTTGTATTCATAATTGGAAAGGTGGATTGGTTGCTTCTAAAGCAATTCACTTATCTAGTGGCACAAATAACATAGCAGAGGCACAATTACTCTTTCATGGTTTGCAATTAGCAAAAAATATCAATCTCAATAAGCTCCATATTGAAGGAGATTCATTATTAATAGTCAATTCTTGTAAAGAAAAGAAGATATAAAATTGGAAATTAGGCTATATTCTTAGGAACACCTAGTTACTATTGGCCTCTTTTGAAGAAATCCAAATTTCCCACATATCATGAGGGAAATAAACTAGTGGATGCACTTTCCAATTTGGGGTGTGAACAAAAGGAATTGGAGATCATAGATGATATTGATGCCATTAAAAATGACATGTGGTTAGAAGATAGAGTAAGAATAGAGAATTTTTTTCAATGATTGGTAATTCAAAATGACTTTTAAAGTGGTAGTACAAGGCTTCATGATTAATGGTACAATGCCTTGGAAGGCTTCATCAAAATTCAATGTGAACCAAGTGAAGGGAGGATAAGGTAAAAGAGACTCCTACTTCCCAACAAGTCTAAAGGCAAATTGGGCTTCCCAATTCAGAGCTTCGGAGGTCAAACCTTAGGCTTACTGTTCATCATTTATTAGAAATAAAGGAAATAAGATATGGTGTAAATGAATTAGTCAAATTTGTGCTAAGTTTGTAGGTTTTAGAGTTCGAGATTTGGGCTTATCACTTACCAAATTCCATGGTAAAAGACTTAGAATTTTGCAGGTTTCAAAGTTCGAGCTTTGGGCTTATCTCTTACCAAATGCTAAGTTTGCATGTTTCAGAGTTTGGGCTTCAGGCTTATCGCCATGCTAAGTTTGCAGGTCTTGGAGTTTGAGCTTCAGGCTTATCACTTACCAAATTCCATGGTAAAAGACTTAGAATGTGTGCAAGTAATCAAGCATCAGTCATACGTATTGCTTATCGAATGCATTTGAAAAAGGCCTTGAAGGTTTTGAAGTTGTCAAAAATTGGTCTTTGGAGGTTTATAGTAAGCTTTACTTAGCCTATTGTAGTAGGGTGTAAATATATGAAGTATTCAGGAACTCCAACCCTCGAAAAGGAATCGATGTTCATTAGTCAGGAGAGAGGGTTGCACCTTACTGAAAGGTGGGATGAGAGGTATGAAGGTTGTGTGAAGTATTACTTCAGGCTTTTGTCTTACTTTTTGCTAAGTGGGTAGACATCAGGCTTCATGGTTATGGCTTAGGCTTTAACTTAATTGTTAAGTGGAAAAAGGGTACAAAGGAACTTCGAACCCTGACGACAGGTTAGAAGGCTTTGGACTTCACTTTTTGGGCTTCTTCCTTGAATTCTTCATAGTGTGTAAGGTATGTTGAAGGTTTTTGTCATGGTTGCATATTTTTTCTAGTGTTATATGTATGAGAAACAATATTATAACTCGCATGCTACAACATATTATTCTTAGTTTTTTTAAGGGTGAAAATGGGTTTGTTTTGAGTTTGTGGTTGGCTTGAGGGTAGGTAAAGTATAATTTTGGGTTTGTTTTATGTTTGTGGTCATTATGAGGGTGGGTACAGAATTAAAGGATTATTAGGATGTCCGACACAGTATTTAGGAGGTCCAATAGTCAAGGGGGATGTAATGGAAACTTGTGCATTCATAACCTTAGTGGTCTTGGTTTGATGTCTTTCTAATGAAAGGGAGTCTAGTGTCATATTTTCACCATCATCTAAGGAAGTCACATCACTATTTTTTGTATCAATGCTCTTATTTTATTCAACCATGATATATTCCCTAATAGGAGTGTTTTTAGGAGAACTACAACTAGATGTTCATGACATTCAAAGGTTGGTTCTTCTAAAATGACTTCATCGCAAGTAGAGGAATGACCAATGGTTGAATTGTATTGTTTATCAATGATGTCATTCTATTGTTCAATAATGTCTTCCCTAGGGGAAGAGAGACAACTAAGATTCTCATGACTCTTATTGCTTTGATATTCTAACATAAAAGTATATTCTTTACCAGTAGTAGATATATTAGGAGAATTTCCAATTTGATTGTTATGATTGTCCATGATTTCATCCTTGTTTTCTAAGGTCACATCCTCTTGTTCCCTAATATCTACTCTAGTAGGAGAGATTCTAGGGGAGTAACAAATAATATGCTCATCACATTCCATTGTTAGGATTTGTAAAGTAGTTTCATCACCAATAAGGGAGGTATCAAGAGAAGAAAAACTATGAGTTTCAAGCTGTAACATCCCGCTACGCAACCCAAAAGGTTAAGAGCCAAAAGAGGACGAGATAATTTTTTTTTTCTTTTTAAACATAAAGAATAACATACCCAAAGAAATTACCAATTTGATAAAACAACAACAAACATGGTCAAATATGACCTAAAGGACATCCCAAGGGAGATGACTAATCCACTCTCTAGAGAAAATCCAAACAAGAGCAAACCGGACAACTCCAGAAATTTGCTCTGAAACCTGTTGCTCTGCTCCGAAACCTGTTGCTCTACTCTAGAACTTGCGGCTCCAGAACCTGCAGTTCTGGAGCCTGATGCTCTGGAACCTACCGTTCTAGAGCTCGATGCTCCGAAACCCTTGCAGACCAAAGAATGAAGGGAGAAACACAACCCAAGCTCTAATTTTTGCATGAAACAATTTAGAAAGGTCATAATGATTATCAAAATACAAGTGAGTCTGATACCAACACCGGAACCCGTAAGATAAATATAAAACATCACATATATTCTCATTTAATTTATGATTACAACTTCTTTCATAAGAGATTATAATATACATAAATGGGCATACATAAGTACAATGGCACTACCATGAATAAGAAACATCAACTGATGAAAGATAGTGAAAAGAGGAAGCAACTCCAATTGGTGCTTCGATAAACCTGTACACTGGTCCCCAATGGCGGTGGCAACACCTCCCTACCATTTGGACTCAAGAGAGACCACCCCACCGTGCTCGTAGGTAGTCACAAGGCCCAAGCAGAAATAAAAAGGCAAGGGTAACATATGGCCAACACTCACGTCAAACACGGAGCAAACACACCACACAATGCATAAAACAAATATCACAACATGGAGATACTCATACATTATCATGTCAGGTACTACCCAAGACTATTGAGATACAAGATGAAAGATTACAGATTGGATGAGGAGACTCAACCATTCCCAAATCAACGCCCTGGAAATGGATAACTCAACATCCTATAGGCGGATAGGCCTTCTCGAATGCATCCTTAGCCCTTTTCAAGAGCTCAAGGCCATGCACGAGGACTCATTATCATATTAGCTTTTACTCTATAAGGCTGCTCTAATGACCTTGACTTAAGCTCATCTCGTTTAGCCAAATGAGGAATCCATAAGAAAAACATGAAATAGTGAAAAGTCACTAAAAACCATCATTAAAACCTTTTAAAACAGCCAAACAACATTGCTGCAAAAATCATTTAATTACTTGATCACATATGTCAACAAGTAGATCATCTACCATTCAAGCATTCACCATCCATTCGTAAAATAGAAACCAATCATAAAATCGATATAACCTCATAAAATAATCTCGTAAAACCACTCTCAAAATAGTGAAAACCACTAAGTGGTGGTGCCACAAAACATAGTTCCAGTTGTTGTTCAAACGAATGAGAAAGAGGCATAGAAATTTAATTAAAATACAAAGTGCCCGGATTAACATTCAAAGCTTGACCTAGTTCATATTTTGATGTTTCCAGTTGAAATACACCTTTGATTTATGGGTTAAAAATTGAAAATGAGGTGCTTTTATGAAAAACATCATCTTGACAAGTTGGGCAAGAAAATACATGCAAAAATGAAAGTGCCCCGAATTTAAATCGAGCAAAGACCCAGTTCAGATATGGGCAATTCAAAATGGAATACACTATTGTTTTATAAGTTTATGACAAAAACTAGGGTGTTGTTCAAAAATGTCATTCGACCAAGCTAGGCAAAAGACATCAAAATGAAAGTGCTCGGATTGAAAATCGGACAACAACCCATTTGAGATATGGGTGTTTTTACCTTGAATACATTTTTATTTTCCATTTATGTCAAGTGGTGGAAGAGCAACAAAGAAAATCATTTTTAAGCAAATTGGGCAAACTCATCAAAATAAATAAATAAAACCAGAAATCAAATTTTTCCTTCAATCCAATTTAGATTTAACCATTTCAAATTGATTTTCATCTTTGTCTCCAATATGTCTCCAAGTTTATGGCAATAGAATTAGATCTATTTTAACAAAGAAGTCATTGGCAATGAATTGAGTTGGAAATGCACAAAATTTAGCCATATAGAAATAGAAACTACAAGCAACAAGTTGAATCCAACCCTTGAACAGCTAAAACTCCCAAATTATTTCAACGCACTCTTACATGTATTTCAAAAACAAGAATTCAAAGAAAGAAACAGAAGAATACCTCATTTCTGCCCAAATGAAAATGAAAGGTAGCTCTATGTATAAAGCATGGCAAGATCCCAAATTCGAACAGCAAAGCAACAAAATTATCCTGAACCTCTAGGGCCATTGTCCACAAATTTCTCCTTGAAGATTCTTCTCATTTTTTCTGCACAATTTGTAAGGTTTTCCCCTACTCCTCCCAAAAGAATAATCATCCCCAAACAAAGTTCAAAACAAAGTATATATATCAAAGACCAAGTTGTCCCATTTTATTTGATTTCTTTTTTTTTAACTAACTCCTCAACACAATAAAATGAAATAAATCATTTTAGTAAATAAACTATTAATGCTCTTCAAAGAAATTAATTAAAATCTCTATTATACAACATTCTCAATTTCCACATAATAATAATAATAATAATAATAATAATAATTTAAATCCAACATTGAAATACACGAACTCCCCCAAATAGGATTTAAATAAGACTATAAGAGTTCACCAAAAGAAATTGATAAAATCATTTAAAATTATTAAATAAAAATAAATCATTCTCTCGAATGATCAATAAAAATCACTTAAAAACAACATATTTAAAACCTCGTGGATATAACCATTCAAATATCCAATCAATAAAACATCATAAAATACCATAAATGAAACCACGTCAAAACACTGACAACCAAAATATGGCCACATAATAGATTCACGAAAACCATAACAAAACACCTGAACAAGGCATACCGGTAAACCACATATAACTGAAAGGTGCACCAGACATACGGCTGAAAGGTGCTCTTGACATTACCGTAAGGTAACCGAATGGTATGACATCACCTCGGAAACACTGAACTAATAAGATGTTGTGGGCTAGGGTAGGGGACATTTGGCCTGTATGACTACCTCCAGTTACCACCATTGGGGAATAAGAGTATGCTCAGGCCTGTGAATCTAGACGGAGTTGATACTCGATACCTGCATCACTCCAATTAAACATCAAAGTACATGTGCATATAACATATATCATATATCTGAAACATCAATCCTCAGGAAGAGGGTCAAGATATCGTAAGCCTCTCGAATATGAGTTTTACGAAATCATCCCTTTCCTATCCATAATATTTTTGAAACAATAATAACTAAGCATGTAATCTAGCATAATAACTAATCATAATAACCTATTGCATAATCATCAATGTCTAATCTCATTATAACAACATTTAACATTTAAAATATCAAATAAAAATCAAAATGCTATCTTACCAGGCTAGGGTCAGAGAGGTGTTACATCCTCCCTCCCTAAGATTTGACTTACTCCTCGAAGTCATGTAAACTCAATATGTAGCCATGTCACACATTAGTACTCAAAATCTAAAAATCAACATTAAACGATTATACGTTATCCCAAATATGAGAATATAATGTACAACATTCATCACTGCACGAAATAGAAAGGACATCTTTTAAACATTCACCTTTATAGGAATTATTATCAATAAATTGACATATGCCTTCCTCGTAAGGTCTCAACATGAAACAAAATAACATGGTTAATTTTGCTAACATCACATGTGTCACAATTCTCAAAATAAGCATTTTTTGTAACATCCACATTCATTCAAAGATAAGTTAAAATACACATTGATTTTCACTAAGAAAAGGGTAAAGAAGATGCATAAGCACTCAATTCTTTCCAAAACACCATTTTTTGCAACAATATTTGTTTTCCACACAGTTCCAATCCCACACTTTAGAACACATTTGGCATCATTTTCAACAAAATATAACAATTTACACTTTCTAAAGCACCATAAGCCAACTTTTGAACTTTTTCGTATGAAACCATATCCAATATGAAACATGCATTTATACATATATACATACTTACATCATTGGGAATCAAATCACAAGGCTACACAAGGGTCCATCTAGACACCGGGAAGTAGCATACTAATCCATGATACATAATCCATGAGCCAAGAGCCAATATCCATCTCACATAATTCATACCTCACACTCAGTGGCTTGGTGGTGTTAGGCCAAAAACACACATGATGAGACCATCCAAACAAGACCGCAATGATATATCTCTTGTATAAGGTGGTTAGCCTCCAAGAGATAGTCATCACACATAGGTGGGTAGTGGGTCCTAGCTGTATAATAGCCTCACATACCCCCATCCTCAAGGCTCCTTGCGTCTACTTCCTCGTATACACTCATCAAGTCCACCTCATATGTCCTTGGAGAGGAATCACAATATGACACATGACCGAAATTTGAAAACAAAAAATAGAAAACTAGTTTAGCCACCAAAGATCATAAATAAATATCAAATAAATATTTAATTTCAGCAATAAAGCAAGAAATGCGCACAATTTCAACACTAAATCAAATGTAACTATGAGAGTTACATGCAAATGAAGATCACAAGGTGTGGCCAAACCATCACAATCAATTATAAACAAAGTGTCAGCCTTCACAATCAATAGAAGATCATCAATAACCATAAAGAAAGTCCACAATCTTTGAAATTGCATTGTACAACACTGTGTGACTGGATACTAGCCACCAAACGAGGAAGGAGGGAACAAAGTCTAACTATTGCAATAGCCCCTCATGTGGTGTAGAGTGGGCATGCCAGCCACATGGCATGAGGTGTACTCCTAGGCTACACCCCACATTGCATCATCACGCGGCATGGACTCGCCAAGTGGCCCACACACTCCTTGGCTATCTGCATGGGATGTGCACCTCGGCCCCATCCCGCATCGCATCTTAGTGCGGCATGGTCATACGCCAGCCGGAGAAGGCACGTACTAGTCATATGTTGCATGGTAGTGTGTCTGTGGCTCCATGGAAGTAGGCACACGCATAACACACCCCGCATAGCGATACCTCGTGGAGAAGGCACATGCAGGTACTCGTCGTAGCTAGAGGTATACATGGCTAGGACACACCCATATGCTAACCGACCCAAACACTGTTGAGAGCAAGCATGAGTGTCCCTCTACAAGTGTACGAGGCCCCATTACACTCATCACACAAGTAAGCTATCATAACATAATCTAATAGTGCATCTTCATGTGTCTATGCACATGGCATCGTATCCATTGCATCATGTCGAAATACATGCAGATACGGTATATATATAATGCATATATGAGTGTAAAAATATGGGGCTACTCGAGCCTCACCTCTCATGTGGACGAGGTCGACTCGCTAATGCCAGCTCAACTCCCCTAAAGGCAGACAGGCAAAGCTAACAAACCAATGCTATTGTACTCAAAACTATGGGGATAGGCTAGCACATATGGATCAAGTACCTCGATCCATCATAAGGGGAAGTAGTGAGTACTTGTCTTGGGATTGGTTGAGCTGAGATCACTTTGTGTCGCAACATGCGCACGCTATGCACCCCACCCATGAAACTTTGTGGCTGCTACTACCCCTTCACGGATTGAGGGACTAGAGAACCAAAAGAAGAGAATCTACGAAACTAACTTTTGGCTACTCTTGTATATATATAAATTTCAACCACACATGGGTTGGCCCTGAATCAGGTAACAAACATACAAGCACACATAATGGTATGGTTAATCCCATACCTAAGTACACCATATTCCCCATGGATCATTACATAATATCACCATCCCATGGGAACACAAAGCAAGTACGGGGTATTCACAACACTCAACCAATGCACGTTTACTAGTTTCTCACATTTACATGGGGGTTACATTTACATACTCAATTCCATTAATTTTCAAAAGATCACATACCATAAGTACATTTATTTCCATAACCAATGTGATTCCCTTTCCAAAATCATATCATCCATGGATGGGTACCCTGTACCACAATCCCACGGGAAACACAACTCAAGCACAAAAGATTCACAATACTCAACATGAGCACTAATACAGGATGTTCACATAGTAGGGAGTACTTTTTCCAATTTCCTCTTACCAAGATAAAACCATTATCCACCTCTAATTATGCAAAAACAATACAAACTTTTCAAGAATGTGTACTCCCAACATCCATACAACCTTCTATTTTCAAGACAATAATGTCATTAAACACAATTTTATAATTACAACCTTTATCACAAGCAATATATCACAGTGCCACATGGAGTAAATCAACAATGCCATAATAATTCTCACATTCACATTCACTATTATTTAGTGGTAAATCACCTTATTACCCACATGCACTAGCCACATTTATTTCCTATACATAGTACAATATCATCGCAATGTTTACTCAAGACAAGGTATGCAACATTATCACTTCAACATGCATTAATCATTTGCATTTTGAATCAAAGTACAATAGTTTAACATCTACATGATTTCGTAAGAAGTCAACAATACAGTTGGGGACTATAGGTCCTTTACCCAAGGTTTGATCTAATAAAACAAATCTTCACGAAAGCATAATCAATTGCTCATAAAAGACATAATACAATAGATTTCAATAAACCTCACACTCAAAGATAGGCATCTTCATTAAACCAATGAGGAAAGAGAGATGAAGAGAGAAATTAACAATTCTGATATAGGCACGAGTGCAAACATGGTTTCATTAACACATAATCACTTCCACAAAAATGCATCAATCATATGAGAGCATGCAATAATCTCTATGAACTAACAACATGATCATTCATTTATGTTACCATATTTATAATCTGAAAATGACATGCAAAAGAAACTCTAGAACCACATGGGCTACAACCACACTTAGGGTCTAGTCAAGGGTCACAACCCTTACACAAAGAAAGAGCCACACATCAAGGAGACCAATTAGAACACACTTCTTGGCAGGCTCAAGGATCTAACTAGCCCTCACAAAGCGTTCCTCAACAAGACACGAAAGGGGTGGGAAACAACAACACTTGTTGCTATCCACCACACGCAACACACCAAACAAGTATCAACCACAAGCAGGGATCCCAGTGCTGCAACATGGGCTCTACCTCTAACTTTTCCTTTGGCTCTACCTCTAGGGGCATCCTAAGGAAACAAGGAACACATCAAACTAGATCATACCAAGGATGATCTATACACTATACTAAGGCATGAAAGCTAGTCAATCAAGACTATGAAAAATAATTTAACAAGCTCACGCCACACGTGCAAAACACAACATAACATAGAAGGCTCAAGTATGCTAGAGCTCCCAGTGTGTGAACATGGGCTCTGATACTAGATGTAACATCCTGCTACACAACCCAGAAGGTTAAGAGCCAAAAGAGGATGAGATAAAAAAAAAAATTTAAAACATAAAGAATAACATACACATAAAGAAATTACCAATTTGATAAAATGACAGCAAACATGGTCAAATATGACCTAAAGGACATCCCAAGGGAGAGGACTAATCCACTCTCTAGAGAAAATCCAAACAGGAGCAAATCGGACAACTGTAGAAATTTGCTTTGAAACCTGCTACTCTGCTCCGAAACTTGCAGTTCTGGAGCCCGATGCTCCGGAACCTACTATTCCGGAGCCCAATGCTCTGGAACCCTTGCAGACAAAAGAATGAAGGGAAAAACACAACCCAAGCTCTGATTTTTGCATGAAACAATTTAGAAAGAAGGTCATAATGATTATCAAAATACAAGCGAGTCTGATACCAACACTGAAACCCGTAAGACAAATATAAAACATCACATATCTTCTCATTTATTTTATGATTACAACTTCTTTCATAAGAGGAGTACAATACACATAAATGGGCATACATAAGTACAATGGCACTACCATGAATAAGAAACATCAACTGATGAAAGATAGTGAAAAGAGGAAGCAACTCCAACTAGTGCTCGGATAAACCTGTACACTAGTCCCCAATGGCGGTGGCAACACCTCCCTACCATGTGGACTCCAGAGAGACCACCCCACCATGCTCAGAGGTAGTCACAAGGCCCAAGCAGAAGTAACAAGGAAAGGGTAACAAATGGCCAACACTCACGTCAGACATGGAGCAAACACACCATACAATGCATAAAACAAATATCACATGGAGATACTCATACATTATCATGTCAGGTACTACCCAAGACTACTGAGATACAAGATGCAAGATTATAGACCAGATGAGGAGACTCAACCATGCCCAAATCAACGCCCTGGAAATGGATAACTCAACATCTTAAAGGTGGATAGGCCTTCTCGAGTGCATCCTTAGCCCTTTTCAAGAGCTTAAGGCCATGCACGAGGACTCATTATCATACTAGCTTTTACTCTATAAGGCTGCTCTAATGACCTTGAGTTAAGCTCATCTCGTTTAGCCAAATGAGGAATCCATAAGAAAAACATGAAATAGTGAAAAGTCACTAAAAATCATCATTAAAACCTTTTAAAATAACCAAGCAACATTGCTGCAAAAATCATCTAATTAACTAATCACATATGCCAACAAGTAGATCATCTACCATTCAACCATTCACCATCAAATAGAAACCAATCATAAAATCGATATAACCTCATAAAATAATCTCGTAAAACCACTCTTAAAATAGTGAAAACCACTAAGTGGTGGTGCCACAAAACATGGTTTCAGTTGTTGTTCAAACAAATGGGAAAGAGGCATAGAAATTTCATTATAATACAAAGTGCCCGGATTAACATTCAAAGCTTGACCCAGTTCAGATTTTGATGTTTCCAATTGAAATACACCTTTGATTTATGGGTTAAAAACTAAAAATGAGGTGCTGTTATGAAAAACCTCATCTTGACAAGTTGGGCAAGAAAATACATGCCAAAATGAAAGTGCCCAGAATTTAAATCAGACAAAAAATCAGTTCATATATGGAAAATTCAAAATGAAATGCACTATTGTTTTATAAGTTTATGACCAAAAATAGGGTGTTGTTCAAAAATGTCATTCGACCAATCTAGGCAAAAGACATCAAAATGAAAGTGTCGGGATTGAAAATCGAACAACAACCCATTTGAGATATGGGTGTTTCTACCTTGAATATATTTTTATTTTCCATTTATATAAAGTTGTGGAAGAGCAGCAAAGAAAAACATTTTTCAGAAAATTGGGCAAAATCATCAAAATAAATAAATAAAACCAGGAATCAGAATTTTCTTTCAACCCAATTTAGATTTAACTATTTCAAATTGATTTTCATCTTTGTCTCCAAGTTTATGGCTGGAGAATTAGATCTATTTTAACAAAGCAGTCATTGGCAATGAATTGAGTTGGGAATGCACAAAATTCAGCCATATAGAAAAAGAAACTACAAGCATCAAGTTGAATCCAACCCTTGAACAACTAAAACTCTCAAATTATTTCAACAGACTCTTACATGTATTTCAAAAACAAGAATTCAAGGAAAGAAATAGAAGAATACCTCATTTCTGCCCAAATGAAAATGAAAGGTAGCTCTATGTATAAAGCATGGCAAGATCCCAAATTTGAACAACAAAGCAACAAAATTATCCTGAACCTCTAGGGCCATTGCCCACAAATTTCTCCTCCAAGATTCTTCTCATTTTTGCTGCCCAATTTGTAGGGTTTTCCCCTCTTTCCTCCAAGTAGAAAATTGCATCCTCCTCCCAAAATAATAATCATCCCCAAACAAAGTTCAAAACAAGGTATATATATCAAAGACCAAGCTACCCCATTTTATTTGATTTCTTTTTTTTTTTCTTTTTTTTAACTAACTCCTCAACACAATAAAATGAAATAAATCATTTTATTAAACAAACTATTAATGCTCTTCAAAGAAATTAATTAAAATCTCTATTATACAACATTCTCAATTTCCACATAAAAATAATAAGAATAATAGTAATTTAAATCCAACATTGAAATACCTGAACTCCCCAAAATAGGATTTAAATAAGACTATAAGAGTTCACCAAAAGAAATTGATAAAATCATTTAAAATTATTAAATAAAAATAAATCATTCTCTCGAATGATCAATAAAAATCACTTAAAAACAACATATTTAAAACCCTGTCGATATAACCATTCAAATATCCAATCAATAAAACATCATAAAATACCATAAATGAAACCACGTCAAAACAATGACAACCAAAATATGGCCACATAATAGATTCACAAAAATCATAACAAAACACCTCAACAAGGCATACCGGTAAACCACATATAACTGAATGGTGCGCCAGACATACGGCTGAAAGGTGCTCTGGACATTACCGTAAGGTAACCGAATGGTATGACATCAACTCGGAAAAATTGCTTTAATAAGATGTAGTGGGCTATGGTAGGGGACATTTGGCCTGTATGACTACCTCAAGATACCACCATTGGGGAATAAGAGTATGCTCAGGCTTGTGAATCCCTTTCTTGTCCATAATATTTTTGAAACAATAATTACTAAGCATTTAATATAGCATAATAGCTAATCATAATAACCTATTGCATAATCATCAGTGTCTAATCTCATTATAACAACATTTAACATTTAAAATATCAAATCAAAATCAAAATGCTATCTTACTAGGCTAGGGTTAGAGAGGTGTTACACAAGCTTTCCAATGATTGAATCTTTTTGTTTGAATAAATCTTTCCAGATGTTAGAGACATTAGGAAGGAGAGGGAAAATGCTATAAATTTCAATCATTGGATCTCTTGACACCAACATATCCTCTTCACAAATGTGATTTTCATGATTGTGCACAGTTGTATCTTTTTCCACTAAAGCATTCTCACAAGTTGGGGAGGTATTGAGAGAGGAATGTAAACTAAGTAAACTAGTGGTAATGATTTCATCTTTTGATGTTATAATATCTTCCCAAGGGGGAGGGGGAGAAGGAAAAACAAGACTTTCATGATTTTCAACGATTGTATCTTCTTTCACCAAGATACCTTCATCACCAATAGGAGAGGTATCGAGAGAAGGACAACTATGATCTTCATGGTTATCTATGCTTGTATATTCTCTTATTATGTTATTCCCAAAAATAGGGAAAATAGGAGGGGTTGTATATTTAAGGAAAACATCAGCATTTTCACACTCTTGTACTAAGAGACTCTCATAACTAGGAAATGTATTGAATGAATCATACTTACTAACTAACTTCTTCTTTGGAAACCTGGAAAAGATAGATATTCACATTTGTGAAAATTAATCTATGCAAACTTAAAACGGAAAGAGACTTAAAATATAGTGCAATGACTTGGAATGAAATGTGTGAATGCAATTTTTAGACTATAAACAAGGTAATTTGCTAATTACACTATGAACCAATTTGAAAATTAAATGTTTTAAATATAAATTTGAAATTAAGAGATGCATGGAATGAACCAAATGAAGCTGGATCTAATGAAATGCATGTAAGAAAAACTCAGCAAACTAAAATAGATATTCAATGATAGAAAACAATACAAAAATGATGTTTTTAATGCTGTAAAAGGAAGTGTCAGGTTTGATCTGGGACTAATTCACCCAGAGGGGCGTATGAGTCCTAGTCAGGGTTTTTGAAGGGTTCAAATGGTGAAAAAACACAACATAGAATTCCCAAAAATCAAGAAAAACAACCTGTACTAGGACTAAATCACCCAAAGGGGTGAATGAGTCCCAATTAGGGGTTTTACACTGAATTCAACAAATTCTAAGTTGTTTTTAAGGTTTCTAGCTTGTATATTGATTTGACTATTTGTAATTGCAACATTTTAGTGAAATTGAATGATCTAAGATGCATGAATGCAACCTATATGCACTTTCATTAATGCAAGATTTTGAAACCCTAGATGAAGATTAACTAATGAAAGAGCTAATGCAAATTTAATGTAAACTAGATATAGGACCATGATCCACTCCAAATAAAAAATAAGGTGTTCTAAAGGCTAGGTTCACCAAAATGAAATGTACAAAAATTTTGTGCTATTGTTTGAGAGATAGAATGACCAATTTCCTACAAGTTCTACTCAAGGAAATGATAGATATCTCAATCTAGGGACAAAAATGAGGGAAATAGATGTGCAATAAGGTGTCCTAGGGGTGTGATTAAAGACCAAAAGGGGGTTCACCACCAAGCAAGGCTTGGAAAGACAAGTAATGAAAGTCACATGCAAAACCTAATGATATGGCCTAGAAAATGAACTCATATCAGAATAGAAAAATTGGAGATATACAGAGGTTGATCTGGAAGAATGATGTGGTCAAGACAAGCTCTAAAACCCTGAAAAATTTGTTGTGTGATGCTCATTAGGACTCATACTCCAGTTTGGGAGATTTAGTCATAGACTAGGGTTTTTGTGCAAAAACTAGAATCTCCCAGGGATTGTTCTAGATCTTTTCAAATTTGGAAAATGGTAGTATTGGGACTCATATGCCCAAGGTGGTGATTTAGTCCCAATATTACGGTTTGGATGATTTTCTGATAATCTCTAGTGATCTCCTGTAGCTTCTCTCCTATGAAATCTTTGTGTCTAAAACACTAAATTTCAACATAAAGGCAACTTTCTGTGATCTTGAAATGTAGTTGGAAACTTGACAACTTTTCTCCAACCTTGCAATTTAGTCTTCAAAGGATCTTCAATCTCTAAAACATATAGATTTACAATCAAACATCAAAGAAAAGAAAAAATTGTTGATTGTTAGGGAATAGGGATTTGCCTGGGTCAAACCCTATTTAGGTAATTAAACCTTTTCATGAAACAATGAAACATGAAGAATGAAAAATGATTACCTTGAATTATTTCTTAAAATGTAAGTCAACAATCTAACATTAAGTGGCCATGTAGAAGGTAGATCTTGATCTTGAATTGAATGTGAAAAAATAGCTAACTTGGATCTTGAATACTACATCACAACACTAGCTCAACAACATGATTAATGCATTATACCTTTAACATGATGATGGATCTTTAATTGTTGCAACAAATGATGAAGGAATTTTCCTTTGAATGCCTTTGAAATAATCTTGAATACTCTATGATGCTCTTGTGAAGTCTTATGATACTTGACTCTTGATTTATTAGTAAAATAATAATTTGAAACTTTGTTTATATGGGCATTCCATCTAACTCACCTTTTATTAGATCCCAAATGCTGACATTCATGAAATTTGAATTTAAAACCTTGATTTCCTGCTCAAAACCCTAAAAAGAGGCCAAATGGGACTGATGTGCCCAAGGTGGTGTATGGGTCCCACCAAGGCTTTTCAGGCAAAGGAAATGTTGAGAGGTTGGGAAATTAAGTGTATTTATTGATCATGTTAGGATTTCGATTGAAATAAGCCTCAAGATGCATAATAAAGGGTCCTAGGGGGCTATTAATGATGATATGAAGGTCATAAGTGTAAGAGGTCCCAAAAAATATTGTGAAGGTGTAAATAAATACACTTTATAACACTAACTTAAGCCAAAATTAGGTTAATTTAGCTTAAAAGGGCCCTAAATCTAATGTGAATGTTTAAAAAACTTTAAAACACTAGATCAGGGAAACATTAGATTCATTTTAATGTTGATCATTCCCAAATTAAGTGTGAAAAAGGGCTACTTTTTTCTACACTACAACTTGTTTGTTATAGCTTAAATTGGCTTATGTTATGGCTTGGAATTAGGAAATAGATGGAAAAATCTTTTTAGAAAGGCATAAAGGTATTTTATGTTTTTGGTGGTGAGAGTTTTAAAATCCTTGGAAAATATACACCCCACAACTAAAGCCTTTAAGTGGCCTAACTTAATTTTACTTTACTAGGATAAATGTTTAATTACATGTAGAATAAATAAGATAATGAGTATGACGTATGTAAAATTGAATTCAAATATATTTAAAAACAATTATAATCGATGTTAATTATGAAAAATAAGTATGTGTACCTATCAACATGAAGTGAACTCAACTCAACTCATGTGAAGCTAATTAGGAATGTCTGTAGCTTAATTATGATTTGACATTTTCATAATTGTAATAGGTGATGGATGAAATGATAGGGTGGTGTGTGGTAATGAAAGGTTGCAAAATGTATGCGTTACGGGATATGAAGCGATCTTCTAAATGTATGGAAATTGAGGAATGTGTCATGATGTGATAGTGAAATTGTATGTAATGAAATGATAGGAATTTGGCTACATATACAAAAAAATATAATGTATGTGGATAGAATGCAATTAAGTTGGTGGAAAAAAATGAATTTATTGACTGGAACATGTTGTTGATACCTTCAACAATAGGTCCCTATCTGAGCTATGTTGGGTTTTATTCATGAAGCTACAAGTCCCTACTACATCATCGAATGCATTTGAAAAGGATTGTCAAGTATGTCACCTATGCAGTGTGTGCATGTGAAGGTGTTAGAAAATCATACCTAGCTGACCTCAATTGATAAGTTGTGTAGCTCATCTATTGAGGCACTTGTAGAACCTGTAGTGTGTACTATTGTATCTTTGTTGTTTGTTATAATTTCTTTATCAAGATTACTTCCTTTGTCATGATCACTTTCTTGTTCAATGTATTTATCTAAAGCACTATGTGGTCCATATTGTTGCATTAGAGAAATGATAAATTCATCATTTTGTGTTGGCTTCTTGTAAATTTTTATTCTGTGTTCATTGACCAATAGTAGAAATCTAATGACATCTATAGTTTGCAACTTGACTGTTCCATTTGGGAAAACTGTCTCTATTTCATATGGTTCTAACCACCTTTTTTGAAGCTTCCCTTTATAATATTTATACCTTGAGTCATATAATAAAGTCCAATCACCCACTCTGATATTTTTTGTTTTGATAAAATGATCATGCCATTTTGTTCTCTATTTCTGAACAATCTTGGTGTGGTGTATAGCTTCTATTCTTATCTCATATAATCCATTAAGATTACGTAGTCTTTCCTTTTGTTCCTCTATCAAGTCCATATCTAGTTCAAGTGTTGTCTTGAGTGTCTTGTATTCAAATTCAATGGGAAAGACTAATATTTTATCATACACCAATTCAAAGGGTATAAAGCCTATTGTTGTCTTGCATGTTGTCCTATAGGCCCATACTACCATAGGTACCTTGGTTGCCCAATCATTTCTGTGAATTTGTATTGTTTTGCTCATGATGTTTTCAATCTTTCTATTTGATAATTTCACCTTTGCATTGGCTTGGGAGTGATAGGGTGTCGATCTCCTATGCCTTATTTCATACTGCTAAACCAATTTGGTAATAGTCTCTGATGTGAATTATGGACCTTCATTCGTCAAAATTTCTCTTGGAACTCTATACCTTGTGAAGATGTCTTCATATAGGAATTTGGATACATTACCATCTCTAGGAAATTGTAATGCTTTAACTTCAACCCACTTTGTAGATAATCTATGAAGACTAGGATATACTCCTTGTTATTGGATGTCAATGATATTGGGCCAATGAAGTCTAACCCCCATTTATTAAATGGTGCTAGTTCCAACTATGGTTGCAAAGGAATATCATCTATCCAAGTTTTCCTTCCTATCTTCTGACATCTATCACCGCTCCTTACATATTTCACTAAATCCTTATGAAGAGTTGGCGAATAATAGCTAGTGGTGAGAATCTTGAGTGATGTCATCTTTACTAAAAGGTGTCCCCCACAAGGTTCATCATGGTAGGATTTGAGGATGTCATAGACCTCATCCTCTCTTATCCATCTCCTCATATTATTTTCTAGACCTATATATAATAAATAACTAGCTACCCAAGAGTAGGGGACACTTTTATACACCAACTACCTCTTCTCTCTAGGGGAGAAATGAGGTGGTATATTCCTTACTACTTGGTAATTTGAAATATTAGGAAACCAAGGTGTCTATAGTGTTAGATAAAATAGATGTTCATATAAAAAACAATCATCAACAACACCTTCTGCTAATTGAGTTGGTAACCTAGATAGAAAATTTGCCACCACATTTGCTTTACTAGGATTTTTCACTATGGTGATATCAAATTCCTACAATAATAATAGCTATCTGAAAAGTCTACCACCAACCACAAGTTTATTCATTAAATACCTTATTGCAGTGTGATAACTGTGGATAAAGATTAGATACCTTGTGATATAGTGTCTAAATTTTTTAATTGCATATACAACTGAAAAAATCTTTTTTTTGTGACTATATAGTTGAGTTATGCCCCTTATAGGTTCTTACTAATATAGTAGATAGCTTACTCGTTATTACCTTCCTTCTTCCCAAGTAATCTTCCTATGACAAACTTAGAAGCATTTGTGTGTCTGTGGAAAGGACAGGTCAAATTTTTTCATCTCAAGGTAGGTGCTTTCATTAGTGATGTCTTAATTGCTTCAAAAGAGTGTTGGCACTCCGTGATCCACTCAAATTCTATACATTTTGTGAGTAGAACAAATAAAGGAAATTTTCCTAAAGTCTTAAATGAATCTTCTATAGTGGCCTGCATGTTCTAGAAAATGGACATCTTTTTGTTTTTGTGGCATAGGGAGTGTGGAGATTATCTCAATTTTATTTGAATCCAATTGAATCCCTTCACTTGATACAAAATTACCTAGCACAATCCCTTGGGTAATCATCATGAAAAAATTCTCATGACTTAGGGATAGATTGTGTTCTTGACACCTCTTTAATAATTTCTATAGGTTATTGAGTGCTTCATCATATTTTTCTTCATAGGTTGTGAAATCATCCATGTAGATTTCCATGGATTCATATGAAAAATCTGAGAAAATGCTTAGCACTACCTTTTGGAAAGTGGTTGGAGCATTACATAGTCCAAAGGTAATAAAATAATAGGAATATGTACCTCAAGGACATGCAAAGGTGGTTTTATCCTGGTCCTCTAGAGCTATTCTAATTTGTTTGTAACCACTGAATCCATTTAGAAAGTAGAAGCACCTTTTACCTACTAGGGAGTCAATAACTTGATCAATGAAAGGTAGTGTAAAGTGGTATTTTCTAGTGGATGTGTTTAATTCTCTATATTCCACACATACTATCCATTTCCCTCCTTTATTTGGGACAATAAATAGAGGTGACACCCATTTACTATCAAAAATAGGGTAAATGAAAACTACATCAAGTAATTTTTGTAATTTAGTTTTGACTATATCTCCCAATGTAGGGTTCATTATCCTCTAGGTTGTCTAATTTCTTTAAAACCATAATTTATATGTATCTTGCACATGCATAGGTGTGGATAAATTCCCTCCATGTCATTGTAGTGCCATGCAAAGGATGTTTCATGTTCCTGCAACACAGTGGCTAGGGAAGTCTACTGCTCAACACTCATTCCATTGCTAACATTTAGCATTCTACTTGGCATTATTTATAACATCTTGGATGCTAATTATATAGATGAAAGGTTAATTCCAACAATATCTGGTACACATTATTGTATTAATAAAGAATGGAAAATCTAAGATATTGATTCTAATAAATTGACAAGTATAATATTCAAAAAAGGATCCTACAAACATGATAGATAGTACAATTGTTATGGGTTCCTACCACAGTTATTCTATATAATGTGTGCAATTAAATCATCCTCATATTGGTTGCTCAAAAAGAGCTATGTTCAATGGTCATGAGAATATTTAAGTAATAATGGTCTTCTTCATCTATTGTAGGCCTGATGGTCTTCTCTAAATTTGCATGAGGTTGGGCTAGTGGATAAAGAACCAATTTATTGGTCACAATTCCATTTGTTATAATCATGTTTCTAGACCTACAACCTATAAATGCATCAGTTGTTGTTAACCATGGTCTTTCTAGAATATGGGGATATCCTGCAAGGTTAACCTCTATCTATAGTACAATAAAATCTATAGGGTACTCACATGAATCCAACGCTATGACCAAGTCCTCAATGATGCCTTCAAGTTTCATTGTTGACCTATCTACCAACTATAGAACAGTGTGTGTAGGTCTAAGGTTTACTAATTGCAATAGTTGCATTATTTCCTTAGTCATCACATTAATGGCTTCCCCCAAGTCAATCGAGGTATTTTTGATGAGGGTACCATTTATCTTAACATCCACAATTGGACTGCTAGGGTCTACATATTTAGGAATAGTGATGCTCCCTAACATAATTTCAACAAGATTCTCTAAGAAATTTACAGTTTGAGGGTCTTTTCTCTTTCTACCTAACCTTTTAGACACATGTCTCTCACTATTTTTCTGTAAATTGGAATGTTGTTGATGGCTTGAATGAGAGGTATATTTATACACACATATTGAATTTGTCCTAATAGGTTAATTTTAGCTTGGTTATAATGTTTTTGAATAGCTAATTGCTCAAGGAATGGAGGTTGTGGACTTGAAATGGTTTGGTTCACCTTATTTGACTTAGGTTCTATAGGTGAGTTGTATAAGGGTTTTGTTGAGGCTTCCTCATCTACCAACTCAATGATTTGAGGGGATGAAGGCCCAACCAATATTTTCCCTGAATTGAGGTGGAAATCACTCACCTCTACCCCATAAGTATTGAATTGAATAACATTGTTAGTATAGGCCTATTGAATAGGCTTGCTATTTGGGTAAGGTACATATTGGGATAAAAATTGAGTTCGTCTTGGTTGCTGAGATGATGGATTTTTTGGATTGGGCATGATGGCTTGTTGTTGTTGATGCAAGGCTATTGTGGCTACTGGTAATTTATATTTTATTTTTTTCACTATTTTCCATTGAGGTTGCCATTTTTTTTTGGCCATTGGGGATTTTAGTTAGATCATTGAAAATTTTGTTGTGGCCACATGGTTTGTTGCTTCTAGTTCTATTTTGGTTGGGGATTTTTCCATTGGTTTTGTGTGTTTTCCCAAGGTTGAGGGTTCCAACTAGAGAAGTTTTGATTGCTAACTAGAAATGGTGTATTGAAATTCAAAGGATATTGAGGCATACCTTGGCATGGTTTCCATGGCCTCCTTTCTGTAATGTAGAATAATTTTCCATCTTCACCCTCCAGTGCTTGAAATTTTATTTTCCCACATCTATCGTTAGTAATAATTTCTATCCTTTTGCACTTATAATTAGCATTTGTCTATCTATAGTTAGGGTAGTATTCAATAAGGATTTCCTCTGCCTCTTCTTACTTTTTCTTTGCATTTAGAGTTTCCAATTGGGTAGTGAAATTTCTTATGATATCTTATTTCATGTTAGATTAAAAGTTACTGAATTCCATTTTAGTGAATCCATTAGATGTGTTGCTGATGGAAGATTTTCTTCTCCCCCTTGTTCTTTTCATAAAGGTTCTTGAATAGTTTCTAAAAACTTTACATATTTCTTAAAAAGGTAATTTTGATCCATATCTTGACCAAATAAGATTAAGGGCATCCATATAGTCATCATTGACTCCTCTTAAAAACACCAATTTCAAGGATTCTTCTAAAATTCTATTTTGTGGATTTTTCTTCAAGCAGAAGTGAAACCTTTCTACATAGTCCTCCAATGATTAATCTTCTTTTTGAGACATTCTAAAAAATTCATCCCTTTTGTCAAATCCTCTACAATAGTCTTGGTTTTTCTCTAGGAAATTTTTCTTCATAGTGTCCCATTTTGGAACATCTCTTCCCAAACCCACAAACCATCTTAAGGCAACATCCTTCAAGGTTGATGGAAATAGTTTGAGTTTATGTGCACCTGTTGTGTAGTCATAACTTCAAGATAGTTTCTCTCTCCTTGTTGGCAATGAGGAACTCAAAAGTTACATGTTCTGGTTGGTCATCCACCATTGCATCAATCATGGTTTAGAAGGTCTTGTCTATATTTTAAATGTATTTTGGTGAAAGGGAAAGTTCTTCTTCAGAGATACCATCACTCTTATCATATTTATAATCACCAATATCTTCTCTAGCTTTATGTGATTAGGGGATAAATATTCCCAAATCATCTTTCCACCTCTACATACAATAGGTGCGACTTTGTATAACAATGACTCCTACACAATGTTAGTGAAAGGTTTTGGTATTGATTGAGTAAAACCTAATTGTTCTAATGCTAGAAACAAAATAGTAAATAATTAAAACTTGAAATAACAAAGATGAATTTGTGAAAGTAGCACCATCCATGACAATGGTGCCAAAAATGTAGAGGCCCACTAATGTTCAATAAACTTGGTGTCAAACACATAATTCAAAGGGAGTCCTACTTAATAATCCACTAAAACCTTGAAAGACCATTTAATTATCAACCAGGGCTAATGTAATATTTTTATGATACTGGCATTGTACATGCATAAAGAGTCTCTTCACTACCTATATCATCATAGCATAGGTGTTTATGCATTGGAAATCATCAATTGTATAACAGTGAAAATAAGTAATGTTGAAGCTATTGCTATGGGTACTTATAGCTAAAGATTGTGACTAGTTCACTGTCAAGAAATGGATTCTATAACTAACCAATATTGTTAACTTGACTAATTTGGGTCACTCTGAAGGAAAATGCATGGAAACAATTAAAGCATGAATACAAGATAAATCTTATTCACATTCACCACATGTAGAATCTGATTAAGACAAACATAATCATGAAAATATTTATATTAACAAAAATTAATGTGCAAAAAGAAAGTGGGGAATAGTTACCTTGAGTGGCCCTTGCTCAAGTGAATGTCTCCACAAGATAAACTCAAATCTAGCTCCTCAAACTAATTCAACATAACAATAACTAAAAATATATTCATTGCATAACTCAAGCTATCATAGTCTAATAAGATTCTTCTAGAATATCTTATTCATAAGAACAAGATTGGAAACAAAAAATTGTTTGTGCAAAAATAGAAGCTAATTGAACATATCTATTTTCTATATATGCTACTTCAACCAACTAACTAACTCAACCACCAAACCATTCATATAGGTGCTTTGGAGTCTTATTAGAAAAAAGACTCAAAATAAAAATATAATCATAAATCAGCACTCACTACATAATAGAGCATGATAAAGTCTGAGTAACTAAAAAACAACTTAAAAGGTAGAAGAATTGGAATAGGACTATATCTCTTCTGCTGTAGTTTAAAACTGAAACGTGGAATTTGGAATAGTCAAGTTGGATTCCTAATCATGGAAGAATTATTCTCCTCCAATAGTCTTATTAAATGATGTGATGATTTACAATCATCCTAAGAAATGGACACCTCAAATTATGCAACTAATTCATTCTTATAACTTCCCCCGCATCATTGTTTGAAACTCCCTTTGGCTATGGGTTGTGCCTCCTAGTTGTTGTACGTTATAGTCTGCTTGGTCTGGCTCCTTGGCTGCAAATATTTAGTTCAAAAAACATCAACCCAATACTAATAACCATAGCTTAAATACAAATATTCATTGCATTTCATACATATTCGCATATTAACCATGCAATACCTAACATATGATAATCATATTTCCATAGACCTAAACTATGTCCACATTTGCATAATGATCATAAAAGATAGTAAAGTTTCAAGAATATGTAGGAAATAAGTATATGGATATGTCTAAAAGCATGTACTAAAATAACATAAAACTAACTAATAGTTTGCCTCATCATTATCCACTATTCATTTAAGAAAGGAGACTTGGTTCTATATGAGAATCAACATAATCACAATTCGATACAAAGATAAAAGGGAAATTTTAGTTTGAATTGGTTAGGACCTTATGTCATTGATGAACATTATGTATTAGGAGTATACAATATTTCTATGATAGATGATGCACCTCTAAAAGAACCAATTAATACTATGGGTTTGCATAGATTTTATGCTTAACATCATCTTTGGATAGTGTGTTGTATTTGAAAGCATGCTTATTAGATTAGATAGATGTTATTTTTTGCATAGTCTTGTATTGATTCATTCATAATTAAATACAAGCATGCCATAAAACATAAATCTAAACATAGAATTTAGTATACTATAAAGTGAGGAAAAAATATAACATATTATATAACATGGATCGTTAGCTCACTAGTGGGTATTCAACATGTGACTATCATGGCTATGTTTTTAATCCCTCAAAAGGAAAGGGGTATAGTAGGTGTTACTCTGATATTCTACTTCTTCTCATAGATAGGTGGTATCTTGGGTTTATAGGGATGTGCTCATGATACATGAGGATGAGATTTGGGTCTCACATTGGGGGCATCTCTAGCCTCCTAATGCTCCTCCAGAACTCTCACTGCCATTGCAAAAAAAATTATCCTCCTCTTGATCAACATATCCTCTTGTATTTTCATCATTTTCCTCATCCTCCTCCTCACATTCCTATCAAATTCATGGCCAAGGCTTGGAATCACTAGTATGATGTCCTATAGGAGATGCACAATCTAGGAGTGCAATGTCCCTATATCTAATGTATGTAAAATTAGATCCAATGTCATATTCATTATGCATAGGATGTCTACTTCGATCCTCATTATTTGATTCACTCAATGGAACCTCCATGATGATAGGATATACTATACCCTATGGCTTGGTAATGTTGCAAGTTGACCTAAGATAGGTCAGTTGAGGGATGGATACCCCATGAGTGTGATCAAAATGTCTCATTACTTGATCATAATAGAAGGGAATCAAAATATACTCATAGTGACTGACAAAGAAATAGTCATAGTACATCCTAGCTAGCTATTGTGACAGACTATTCTAGGGATGCAAAGTCTTGTAGGGTCTCCAAACAATGTCCATATTATCTAGTTGATCAAAGGTGATGTGCTAGTATAATAGATCATTGTACTACCAAGGTCTCCAAATAGGATAAAATAAAACTCATGGGTGTCATCATGGTGCCTCTATGTGATATCTCATAGGTCATGTAATAACAATGTGCTCATTGATCATACTTGAAGAAGTATGTAAGTCATAAGAATTTGTGTCTCATAATGTATATACCATCCAAGATTCTAGAATAGATTTGCGAGAATGCTTTAACCCGAGGTGAACATGGTCTATCACACATCAATCACTCATATCATAGGGATAAGAACCCATGCAAGTGTGCACCTTGTGCATCTAGTGACACCACTAGTGCTATAGTAGTGATCAAGGTTTGACAAAGAACGTGAAAATTGGTACCTACATGTAACAACCACCATAGTTGGATCTTCCCTTTTCCATCTCATGAAAGATAACTATTTGTACAATAATGTTAATCATCTAAGATCTCCTTTGTCATCTACCCCTCATCATGTCTCACAATCCTACCTCAAATGGGTGATTGTAGAATGTGATAGACATACTCCAATGTGGTTGTCATCTCTCTCATTAAAATATGAAAGGTAGAGGTGTTATTATCCCAATCCTTCATGAGTGTCATAAGCATAGCACCATGGTACCTCATCAATGGCATGATGTATACCTAGAATAAGACAACTACACATAGTTGATTTTTCTCTACAACTAAGATTTGTGTGACTTGTTCATGGAGAAGCATGAACAAGTGGCCTCCCAAGTTATCTCACATGCATAGAGGGCCTTATCAGTAAAAATAAAGATTCTTTATCAAAATTACATTCAAGGATAAATCTAAATGAGATAAAAAAAATACATGTTCTATAGTTTTCTGCTTAGTTAGGGGCACCCATATTCGTCAAGGGATCCCTCAAAGGTCTAGGGTACCCATGTTGATTAGGGGCACCCTATTTCTCAAACTAGACAATAAAAATTCTTAAATATAGCTTCTACCTACAAGAAAGTGAAGATGCAACTCAATCGTGTGACATGCTCCCTTAGGGCCTGGAGCCTCAGTGTGTGATATGATCATTATTGAAAATTTTTATCTCTTAGGATTGCTTTTCTTAGCTCTAGATTCTCTCAAACTACAAAAGTGAAAATGAATAGAAAAAATATAAAAAATTCATAACTTATAACTAAATTTATTACTATATCATTCATTCCATGTTAACTTAAAATCAACATTACTTGAGCTTTCAAACTCTAATTTTTGTGTTGTTTATTGTGTTTGAATCATAGTTTTGCTCCCATTCATGTTGTATGATTCTTGGTACTTGGTGTTATGTTTCCATGATCATGCCATAAGCATTCCCATCAAAAAGCTAATCAATTCGATGTGGCAAGATTTCTACCTTTCTTCCACCTCCATAAAGAAAGAAAAATTAGGGGGCATACATCTACCCCCAATTTTAATTCTCTTTATAAGTATTGGAATAATGCATTTATTTTATGTACAAGATGATTTTTCAATTTATAACTATTTTGTTTTGTAGGATGTGGTTCCTAACATTATGGTTTTATATATTAATGTTTTGGGGTCTTCAGTCTCTCATTTGGTTAATGTTCTATGTCCTCTACAATATTATTTTGGGTATCCTTTTATCATATGTTTTAATTTTAGTACTTTAGCTTGCATATGCATATAGTGTCATATGGCTACTAAAGTGGGGGATACATATAGCATTATAAATTGTACTCCCTTTAAGGAAATAGTAAAATTTCATGCTCTATTTGGAGCTCGCTTTACTAACCTTTCTATTAATGTAATTTAGGCATTTACTAGTATTTAGTTTTTCTTATCAACTAAGGATAATATGTCAGTACTACCTTAGAAAGTGTTTTATTGATTAAACATCATAAAATTTACCCCAACAAGTGCTCTCATGTTACAAAATACCTCATTATAGTAAACCCTAAATGCCCACACTAAATTATGTTGAGTGTGAAAGAGCTAGATAGGAGCACTTAGTTACCTAGTCTAGGCATTTTCCCTAACAAATTTGATTTCCTATTTTTGTCAATCTCTAATTTCAAAGATGTAATTTCAAATTCTAGCATTGATGGTAAATTAAATCCAAAAATTAAAACTAAATGATTCAGCCTAAACTTTAATTTTTCCTATGTTCCACTATATAAACATGAATTATTATTTCAAAATAGAGAGATCCAATTACAAGTACAACAAGTCTCTACCAAAATACATCCATTTTTATAGGCTTTCAAGAATAATTTTATAATTCATCAAGTTGTGACAATGATTGGAGTTTGATGCCAATAGAGGAACATTATGAGTTCTAGGTTTTGGAGATAGCTTTAGCTTCATTTGAATACCTAACGATTTTTTTCAGAGTGTAATTATCTTAAAAATTTGATATATTTTTTGTCCTATGAAAGGTATTTATACATTTAGATTTTCCTAGGGGTATTTGACTTTCTCTTCAATTCATATCATTATGTCATTTAGGAGTCCTTATCTTACAAATTGGAGTAGGGTTTTTAGAAATTTAGGTCATTACAATCTCAAATTCATTGAAGGTTAAAAAGCACACACATGTTATCAATCAATCAATAAACTATTTATGGAGGTTTAAATACCAAAATTAGAGTTTAACCTAGGAAATATCCTATATAACCACCCCATTTCCCCTACTTGTTGTGATTTTGTAATTTCAGATCCAAAGATGGGAAATTTACAAAGAAGAGTTCTAGAGTGTAGAAATAGGAGCTTCAAATCTAAAAGTTGCAAAGCCAACAACCACTAGGTGCTTAGCACCGTTGTCCTCTTGTTTCAACCTTAGATTTATATCATAGATACACAAGATTATACCTTGCTCAGATCTGTCTTCTATTTTGGGAATTTTAGTTTCATTTGTGCAGAGAAATTATATTTTCAAATTAAGTTACATAGTCAAATTAAGTCAATTAATCTATATTAATTTTGACTAGTTTCCATAGTAATAAAAAACTAGATTTAGGACATAGGATCTCCTTTCAAGTTGTTAACTAATATCCTACCCTTGTTGGTTTCGATTCTAATGTTAATTTGAAAAGGTGATGCAAGAGGGAATTCTTGAAACTTTTTGCACTTCAAAGATCACACAAATATTTGAAGAAATTAATGAATCAAAACACCCAAAAATCAGCAACCCAAGCAATTCTTTATTGGATTAATAGCACCTGCAAATAACTGTGCAATACATGCAATGGAAAGGAGACACAAATGCAGCCATAAGGACTAATATTACATATAAAAAAATTAGAGATAAATTTATTGCTACAAGAAAGATTAACAATCATGAGTATGCATACAATTCACCTCCCAATTCTTGCAACCTCCTCGCACCTACACACAAAGTCTGGAAATCACAACACTCATTCACCAATGTCTGCAAAAAATATTTTGCTATTGATTTTTTCCTTCCAACAACAATCTCCAAGTCTAAAAATTTATCTTAGGAAGATGTTATGCCCAAGGCTCCTGTCACACCCCAAATGTAGAGTTACTATTTACTATTACTACATAGGGTAAATATGGATGTAATGTGAATTATGGAGATGGATTAAATATGATTGTACCTTGTTATCAATATGACTATTATCTCATTTGATGAATGTATCATTTGAATGCTACCTATTTTGATGTTATTCATGGTGAAATACTCCATATATGTGAATGTTAGGTTATTGAATTATCATTATTATAACTTTGGAGATGTTTATGTATACTGCATATTGTTATAAAAAATTGACTTTCATGTGCATGTGTTAGTGGATGCAGGTCTATATGTTCCATTCCTCCAGGCGGAGGGGAAGTATCACTTGGGAGAAGATCCTGGTTAGGTAACTAGTAAAAGTAAACTATTTGAGCATATACACACACCGCATTAGAATGATTGAGTTGAGTCAGTTTGTGGGTAATAGCTAAGTCATCCTTAGCCGATATGTTTGCATTTGAGAGTCTTGTTTACTTCTAGATTGGGTGATGTTTATCTATTTGAGCTTTTGAGATCTTCTTGTGCTATACGATTATATTGACTAGTGGGATATATGTGCAAGTATGTTTACATATATGCACGTGCATGTCAATGGGATCTAATGACACATATATGCATATATGTACTACATGTAAACACTTATCAATATGGTGGTAATTGTGAATGGCTATATGTGAATCGAATGTGAACATATATATATATATATATTATATAAATGTATCCATATGTATATGTATATTGATACATGTGTATGTTGGAAAATTGAAATGCTCATATGGATGCATTGATATAGATATACATGCACATATGTGTACATAGAGGCATATATATATCGAATGCATGCTTACACTATTAGCTTACGATATACATATATATATTATATGAAAATATATAATAAAACGATTATATATATATAAATACATTAAGGTATTTAAATATATATATGTGTATAATATATATTATAGATAATAATAATATCTATATTTAACATATTATATATGCTAAGTGAAATCGACTATCTCTTATTTATTTAAGTTGATTTAAAAGGTTGCTTAAAAGTTGATAGAGCGTATGAATGAGGTCGATATTGACTATGTCAATGGAGGTCAAATTTATAGCTTATGACTATCAATGAAAATCAATTTCCATAAGGAATGAGACATGATTTTAAGTCATTGCATTAGATTTGAGTTTTTTTTCTATCATTTTCTTGACTGGTTGACACCTATATGGAGACCATGTTTGACTTTATCTAAATGTATCAACTGCTAAGTCAATTCATTTACCATTTGGATTGATTGAAACTTGTTGTCATAAAATGAATGAAGACTGAGTTTGTCTATACCAAATATGAAGGAAAAGGAGTTAGAATTGGCACCACCTTTGCATTTTTTTTATTGTAGATGTCTTCTCATTATGTTAATTTGAATTAAGCATATGCTGATTGAATTAGTCTTTGGATTACTATCATGGAAACAAGTAAATCTATAGGAGGTTTTGTTGATTCTAAGCTTATTTGATCACCACCTAATTGTTGTGTTTCATATGTTTCTTTGCATGAAGCTTGTTGTCTAATTTCATTCCTAAACTATAGGCTTTGATGTTGCTTGGTTGCTCTATAAATAACTAAACCATTTCATTGTGAGGGACACATTCCTTTCGAGATATTATACATCTTTTGTGATTCCTATTTTCTACATTATAACCAACCATACTATGTTTAGCATTGAGAGAGAGATAGGAAGAGAGTTCTTATAGTTTGTGAGGATATTATGTTTTGAGAGGGGTAAGCTTATAACTTGAGAGGTGGAGATTATAGTGCATTTCTTGAGAAGTTGTTTATCAAGCTAATTGCTGATGGAGAAGGCCGCTTTGTTTTCTTTAGTTTGGATAAGCAATAATAGGCATGAGGATCACTTCTTCATTGTTATTTTATGTTGATTGATGTGTCTTGCATGCATGGTTGTGATGTATTTTCCAATATAAGGATTAAAGAATGTAGATTGTTTTGAAAAGGAAGTTGAAGCTATTATGTTGTTTTCATATTGTGTTTTTAAAGTACTCCATAGTAGGAGATGGGTGTTTATCATTAGTATTATATACTAGGTATGATTGAACATGGAAAGAACATATGGTGCATTTAGCTAAGTTATTGGTTTAGCTAGGAAAGCTTGTGTTTACTCCTAGGATAGATAATCTAGTACAAGAGGGAGGTTAAAGTACATACAAGTAAGTAGGATTATCCAAGTATATAGGTTATCATTGGAATGATGGACTATCCATAGAAGGAAATACCTAGCTCGTGTACTTAATAGTTAAGTAGGGTTATTCCATGTAGATTAATATGTTGTAGGTTATTTGGGATGATGGACTATCCATTGAAGGAAATACCTATGCATAGCTTAAGATAGCCTTAAGTCAAATCGGCCCCGAGTAGTGTATGCGATAGATGACTTCATTTAAAGTACTAAATGAGAAAACTTTGGCCAAAGTAGTGTGAATGTATGAGACTCCACCTTAGTTTGCGTGACTACTGATACTACATTATCAATTCACCATGATCCAATAATACATGCTAGATAGAAATTAAAGGGTTACAAGTTTTAGTTATGTATGACACAACACTATGCTCAGTTGGTTGTCATTATTAGTTACTCTACCGATCTCTTCATCAAAGGGAAGGGCCATCTATTGAATGATATATGTGCAGGGGACTACATTATGAATCCATGGTTGGTGAAAAAGAGCCCGAGTGATGTTTCTCCTCCACAACAGGTGACAGAAGAACCGAGATTTGAAAGGAAGGATCCTGGACCATCGTACAAATAATTGTTATAAAGATCTTTGAGATATGTTTGTAAATGTATGATTTCTTACATTTTTGTATTATGTGAAATGAAAGGAAATTCATGTTGAATTATGTTTTGTATCTTGTTTGGAAATTATCAATAAATAAAATAATTTTTTTATTGCAATGGCATGTTACTTGTTTATTTTCTTGTTTGGTGTAAAATTATAAATTTTTACTTTGTTAAAGGGTTAGTACGTTACATGTGATATCAGGGCTACCAGGTTTAACTATGGAGCCTATGAGCTTGTCATTTTTCCATCCAACATTATCTAATGTTACTAAATTGTTGTGTCAATATGGTGTGTTAGATTAATGACTCAAAATTCAACAATCAAAAATGAGCATTACCTGAAGGCCAAGAAGGAAAAAGAAGCCATCGTTAGAACCAAAGAAGGAACCAACTATGATAATTATATTTGGTTGAGTGACATCGAAATATTTAATCATGCACTTTCTCAGATCAGTGATGTGAAGAGGAAGATGAAGATGTAGGCTATGTACAATTACCTACCAACAATCTCACCAAAAAATCTTGAGTCATTACCACTTTCCAAGGATATGTCTTCAGAAGAAAGTGTTAGCCTAACATTCATCTTTAGGGATTCCATAGTTCTACCACTAGCTAAAGTAATAGAAATTTCTTCAAGTAAAGAGTCTGAGGGATATGTACCTGTAAGAGAGGGGGATCAACCATGTCAAGGCCCCAGGTCATGGAGGGCCAAGAGCATCAGGCTACCCTAGCTTACCTTAGTTTAAAGGAGTCCTAGGAGATGCGAGGTGAGAATGATGAGGACTATGAGGTCCTTTGCCCACTCTATAGACCTGAGACTTGAAAGGAGACTAGGTGAGTGAATTTTCAAGATCAACTTTATGTCTCAGATGGTTCTCTGTTAGAGGAAAAAAGCACAGTTTTGGGATGACATCGCAGTGCGCTAGCATCTCTCAAGTGCACTGGCGTTCGTATGGCCAGGGGACCAGAAATACAATGTCCAATCACTAGAAAATAGATTTTCAGCCTAGCTAATGATTTCTAAGGGAGAAAAATAACACTAAGAAATATGAAACATGTAAATGGATGTGATAAAGAAAATAGATTAAAGCAAGGGTGACAAAACTGATCTCACACAAAATCTTGTTCGCTAGCTCATTCCAAGATATCTCCACCTACACACATAAGAGAGAAATTGTTGGGGAGCTATTTAGGGGTTTGCCTCAATCAAACCCTTGTTTTGGTGTCTCCACCTCCATGGACAACCAAGTTTGCAATGATATAGAAATAGTATGATAAAGAAGGAATGAAAGAAAGAACACTAAAACACTACTAAATAGCAATGTGCTAACTCAACCAAGTGATAGAGAAGGGGAGTAGGAAGCTTACCATCTCCACCCAAAGCACTCAAGGCTAGTGGGGGAGAAAATGAGAGGAAGTAGGGCCTCTGTTGCAATGGTGTCTTCCTATGCTTTCTCTATTGAAGTGATGGAGTGATGAGATTGTTACTTGAATGCTTGAAGTGCTTGAACCTATGGATGAGATTGTGCAAGATATTGTGTAGAAGATCATGAAGAAGCCCAGAGATGAATGAAGGTGAGTGAATTTGAAGGAAGGATGAAGAAAATGACCATATTCGGGTTGGTCAATTGAAGGGAAGCATTACAATTTGACTTCCAATGGGAAGTGTAACGCCTTTACAAACTCCAGCCATAGGAATTTTCTAGGGACATAAGCAAGCCATGTGGATGTTTGTGTGTCACACAGGCATCCTCGACAGTTTCAATTCTATCAACACTCAAAATAGGTGCCAAGTGGATGGGGGGAATTCTCACATGAAGGAAACTAGGAAAAGTGCCTTACAAACCTGTAGACCTACAAGGAAGGTACCCCCAAGAACTCTCACATGAGAGAAATTGAGAAAAGTGGACTCTATAGAGTTAGAAAGCGGCTTCACAGGCACACCCAAGAAGCAACATGTTTACCCATAGATAGAACATGTCAAGAAGTGGCCATGCAAGCAAGTAAATGGATAGTCGCACAGACCATTGCCAAGTTGGAATAATTTCAAAGGGGTCCCTTGGGAACCCTTCATAAAGAAGAGGGGTCCAATCAAGGGATGCACTATTTGAAAGTGAAGTCTAGTCAGACTACCCGCAAGTTAGACGTAAGGATGTGAATTAAGTCTAGTCGGGCTGCCCCTGGGCTAAACGCAAAGATAGGAAACCAATCTAGTTAGGCTGCCCTCGAGCTAGATGCAAGAATAGGAAATGGGTCTAGTTGGGCTACCCCTGAGCTAGACACCATATAAATTTTAAAGGGATCCCTTAGTAACCCGACGTAAAAAAAAGGGTCCACTCAAGGGATGTGCTGTTCAAAATTTGGTGCCTTCTTTCTCGAATAGATTCATCATCACAAAATCCTTCTAAAAGATGTTCACTTTGTCAAGGAATTCAAAAGGAAGAATATTCCCCCACGTGAGGGGAAGCTAAAATTTGTTCCCACTTTGGAGGAAGGTTTTCAAATTCTTTCTTTACGAACCCGTGATGAAGGAAACATGTTTCATTAGGGTTTCAAGTTGAAAATGAAATTTTAACAAAGAATTGTGTGAAGGTTCTTGAGAAAAGATTCATTGGAAATGAATGCATTTTCTAAAGACCAAGTACTGTAGAAGTGGCATTTTTACACATGAGAGGGAAAAATCAAGCAAAGAAGAGGGAAAGACAAAGAGAAAGAAAAAGGAAAGAGAACATGAATAAAGGGCACAATGGGATCTAGTTTCATGGGGTCAGATCTATGCTTGCTTGAATGAATAGTAGGTAACCGTGGTGCAAGGTGAAAGATCATCAATCCCCAACCAAATTGGGAATAATGCATGGAAACAAAGTAAAAAAATTAAAAAATGGGTCAACATGGAAGGAAGCCTAAATTCTCCCAATGCTTTGCATCATCCCCAACTTGTCGAAAGTCAATCAAAAACATGGAAGAATGATGATACGAATAGAGGAAGGTTTACAAAACAAACACCACACTTGTATCCAAGCACCAACAAGGGTGACAAAGGTCATCCAGACACATCTAGCATAATTACGGGGGAAGCACATCACAACACACACACATGTCTAATCTAAAGATCAAGAAGAGGTCTCCCCTTAACACTGATTGACCAAGAGGTCATCAAATTTCCACTCTAGAGCATCGTAAGGCAAAGAAGGATTAGCCTATAGTGGTTGAATGTTAAGGGGAGGAGCTTCCAACCCTCCCGCAACAAGGGCTATGGAAGAAGGACCTGTGAGGTCTTCGTCGCTCAACTCTTGTGGGTCTAAGGTCAATGACTTCATGAACATCGCTGACAAGATCAAAACTTCATCTACCAAGTTAAACATGCACTTAATGGGAGTGCCATGTTTCACTTATATAGAAAAAGTGGATTGTGACCGAGATTCATCGCTACGTACACTGAGTGTTTCGGGAGCGATGGCGAACTTAGGAGAGGTCGAGACTAGTTTCATTAGTAGGACAAAACAAGTCAACATGGGGCCACCTTTTGAAGAAGGTGTGATCCTCTGATGTCCTTCATTGTTGGAAGGACCACTCTCTACCTTCTTCTTCGTTGGAGGAGGTGAACTCCCCACATACAAAGCAAGAAGGGCAGAGGGAGAGGAAGAAGAAATAACCGTAGTAGATATAACCAAAGTGTTAATCATATCTACGAGCTTTGGGAAAGGCAAGACATCCAGTATAGATGATAACAAAGGTAGCTCTACCAAAGGAGAAATGAACACCTATACCTTTCCAGGGTTAGGCACATTTGCACTCACAACGGAAGCTGGAAGCAATATGGAATTGGTTTAGATGGAAACAAAGGGGAGGAAAGAGGAGAATGCAATAGAAGAACTTGATACAAGAGTGGTCATCTCCTCTTCTTTCCTCTCTGAGGTGGCCTACTCATCCAAGAGATCCTCTCATCAACACTTGCACTCACGTGTAAGGATGTTTCTATGACTCTTCAAACTAGAGGTCGGAGGTTGTGAAAGAGCGAAAGGCTCCTGTTTAGCCATGGGAGTGTCCTCTGGAGCTATTTCCAGTGGAGGGACCAGATCTTGGATGGGAGAAAGAGGGGTAGATTCTAAAATAGTAGGGGGAATTGATTTTAGTGCCTCGATAGCGAGCCTCTTCTTGTTCATTACTTTAGGAGCAGGAACGACAGGAAGCCACCAAGGTCAAGACATAGAGGATTCTCCATGGGGGATTTTTGTCTACCATATCGAACAAGCCTAGGATCCATGGGTAAGATAGGTAGCTCAAACACAAGACACTTGGCCTTTCACCAATTGGGAACCATGTGATTCTCTCACAAATGGGAGGCAAAAGCATATGGTACCACAGTAGGGCAGGAGGAAGCGTTAGGCTAAACAATGGAAGAGGAAGAAGGAGAATCTTAGGACCGCTTCTCTTCTACATGCTTTGGTGGCATCAGTGTCAGCTTTCAAGCAAGCCCTATGTGAAACAACATAAGGTGAAGGAGGGAATCTCACTTTCGGCCTAGCACGTCCTTTCCTATAATTTTGATATGTACGATACAAGAGGTCCTTCTTGGGTGGGAGAGGACCAATAGGTATAGGCCAAAAGTAATCCAAGGTATAGCTGCCATGCACAATCGGTGGTCTATATCCATTTTCATGGACAACATGTAGCACACCCCCATGAGTGAATTTTAGACACTAATGCACAACAGAGGGAACTACATTCATAGCCACTAGCTAGGGGATACCTAGCTTTATTCTAAAGAGTTCAGACCCCAGGATGATATCATACATAAACTTCATGAACTTAGGTCCAAAGAGGACTGATGGGACAATACTACCTATAGGAGGTATGAAAAGTCTATCGTGCATGCAAACTATACTCTAGGGTGCATCATATCCATCCTTGTGCAGGAAGTTGATTAAGATGATCTCTTTCGTTATAATGCTTACTTGAGATGTCAGATCAATGAGAACACTAGCCACGATATTCCAATTTATCCTTGCAAGAATGTAGAGAGGAGATGGTTCCCTATTAAATCCCATCAATAGGTCCTGCAAAGTGAAGGTGATATCCTTACCACTACTCACAAGTTGCGTAGAGGGAATAGGTTGGTTTAGGAAAAAGGGAATCACACACACTAAACAACACTTCCACACAGCCTCCTAAAGGTTACAGGAGAAGATAGTGACCCAATTCAGGTTTCGTTATGCAACACTTTCAAAACCTTCCATCTACGCCTACTAGGGGTCACAGGTTGGGTTGCAAGGTGAATTCCTTACAACACTCACACCTACAACACTCCTATGATACAAAAAAATGAAATTTTAGTATCATAGAATGGAACCAAAATGGCTCACATCGAGATTAGAAAAAATGTAAGAGAGGGGGACCAACCATGTCAAGGCCCTAGGTCATGAAGGGCTGAGAGTAGTAGGCTATCCTAATTTACCTTAGTTTAAAGGGGTGTTAGGAGATGCGAGGTGAGAATTATGAGGAATATGAGGTCCTTCACCCCTTCTACAGACCTGAGACTTGAAAGGAGACTAGGTGAGTCAATTTTTAGGATCCACTCTATATCTCAGATGGCTCTCTATTAGAGGAAAAAAGCATGGTTCTAGGATGACTGCATGACGCACTGGCATCTCTCAGGTGTGCTCACATCCATACAAAAGAAGGATGAGAAAGATAAGGTCTAATCACTAGAAAATATATTGTCGGCCTAGCTAATGATTTCTAAGGGAGAAAAATAATAGTAAGAAATATAAAACATGTAAACAAACATTATAAAGAAAACAGATTAAAGCAAGGGTGACACAAATGATCTCACACAAAATCTTGTTCACTAGCTCGCTCCAAGATATATCCACATACACACAAAAGAGAGAAATTGTTGAGGGGTTGTTTAGGAGTCTGCCTCAGTTTGACCCCCATTTTGGTGTTTCCACCTCCATGGACAACCAAGTTTGCAACGATATATAAATATTATGATAAATAAGGAATGAAAGAAAGAACACTAAAACACTACCAAACAATAATGTGCTAACTCAACCGAGTAATAGAGAAGGAGAGTAGGAAGCTTACCACCTCCACCCAAAGTGATCAAGGCTAGTGTGGGAGAAAATGAGAGGAACTCAAGCGTCTACTACAATGGTGTTGTCCTACACTTGCTCTATTAAAGTGACAGAGTGATGAGATTGTTGCTTGAATGCTTGAAGTGCTTGAACTTGTGGATGGGATTGTGCAAGAGATTGTGTAGAATATCATGAGGAAGCCCAAAGATGAATGAAGGTGAGTGAAATTGAAGGAAGGATGAAAAAATAGCCATATTCAGGTCAATCAACTGAATGGAGGCATTATAATTTGACTTCCAATGAGAAGTGTAATGCCTCTATAGACTCCAACCATAGGAATCTACTAAGGACGTAAGTGTGCAACGTAGAATTCTACACATATCTCAGGTGTCCCTAATAGTTTCACTTCTACTGACACTCAAAACAGGTGCCAAGTGAATGGGAGGCATCAGGCTTAGTTTGAATTTAGTCTCTAAAATTGGTTTTCTAAAGTGAGGTAGGGAATAAGGGGAATTTGTGTAAGGGGTGAAAATTCACTCCTATACAGTACCATGGTCACCACCAGATGAGAAATGGACTCATAAACAAATGTATTTGAAAAGTATAGACTACACTGTTGATGAACACCATGTTGACATTTCCTCTCGAAACTATGTATTAGATGATAAATCCAAAGGTTATTATACTTTTTGGGATAGGTACGAGCAAATGAGAGATGAAAAAAAAGATAGGGAACAACAATTGTCTCAGTCTATAGGTTATACTCCTTTAAGTTATGTGCCAGAGAGTGAATCTAAAGGATACTCTCCATTAAACTATCTAAATAGTCACTCCATGTAATCAAAAGGATATAGAAATCCTCAAGAAATTAATAAAAATTATGTGTTATCAAAAGAAGCATGTTCTTAATCTTATGTGGAATTCTTGTGTACATGTGAATGTTTACTTTTATGTTTTCCATAAGATAATTGATAACATAATTTAGTCTATCATGGATAAAAAATTCAGGTAAAAGCCAATCACATAAGCATGGTGAGGACACGAACTAATCTCGGTGGAAGTCAGGAGGTTGGACAAGGAACCACTAGAGTAGAGGCTAGGCTTGACCAAATCTTGGCAAGGTTGCTTAATCTTGAACAAAAAAGAGTTAAGGATAGGGTAGAAAAGGAAGTACCTGTTAATGATCACGAGGGAGAAAATTATTCCCATGGGAATAATGAAAACCATAATCATGAGAAGGAAATATCACCTACACCATCTATGGAAAAAAATAAGCTTGTAGCTTCCAAACTTTCTAGGGATATGAAGATGGTTATTCCACCTAAGTTTTATGGAAGTGTTGAAGGTGATGAGGTTGAGGTGTGGATTTTTCAAATTGAAAAGTATTTTTAAATACGAAACTATGATGAAGTTACTAAATTTGCATGGGGTGTGTATCAGTTAGCAGGGGAAGCCTCTAATTGGTGGATGGAAAAAGAAGTTGGAACCTAACATCAACTCATGGAAACTGAATTGGGGATAATTTGTGGAGATTTTCCATAAAATATGGTTACCAAAAATTTATTATGACCAACAACTCTTGGATTTCTAGGGTTTGAAGCAAGGTAATATGATAGTTAACGAATACCGGGATAAGTTTATACAACTTCCATGTTATGTTCCCATATATCATAGGGATGAGTGATTTCCTATTAGGAAATGTATAATAGGACTCAATGGTTAGTTGGAGGTGAAGTGGATATGCATGGTCCAGCAACAATGGATCTTGTATATGAGAAAGAAATTAAGTAGGAGAAAAATCTTAGGGCTAATTCCACTTGTTAAGAAAGAAAAGAGAAAAAGAAGGATGTGGAAGTTCCTAACAAGATAGTTCCAAAGAAGGAGGAATCAACACAAAATTTTAAAAGGAAAAAGGGGAAATGATTCCACAATAATGGAAAGGATATTAGGAGAGAGCGAAAAAAGAATGATACTAGCATGGATAATACCAATAAGGCTAGTGAAAATACAAATAGGTTAGGAGAAACCATAGGGAAAAGAGGACCGCCTACAAGAATTTTTATATATAGAGGGGATCACTATGCTAATGAGTGTCCCAATAAAACTTCTGGATCACAAACATATGGTAATCCATTACCCACTCAACAAGTAATGTTTCAGCATAAGATACATACAATAGTGGACGATTAACATGCAGAGTACCAAGTAACTCCAATTGAAATGATAGGTATTTTGTTTGGCATACCTATTTCTATTCTTATTGATACTAGTGTAACTGAGAATTTAATTTCACCTAGAGTAGATAAACAATTATCTAGAAAGGTGGGGCACATGGCAATGTCTTGGAATGTAGAGTATGCAAACCAAATGAGAGCAAAGGTGGATCAATGACTATTCGAGGCTACGATAGAACTACCTAGTTCTACTACAGAAGTTAACATTTATGTCGCACCTCTAGGATCATATGATGTTATCCTATGAATGAATTGGTTGTGGAAACATAGGGCTATAGTAGAATTCCATGCTAAGAAGAAAGGGTGTAAAATATTTTCCATAAAGATTGAAGAACTTGTGAAGGATAGAGATGATTCAGAGTTCCAAATTTTATAGGAACTGGAACATGGTGAAATAGATGAAACTAGAAAATAAAATATGGAGAAGTAGCCAATATTAAGAAAAAATTTAGATGTGTTTCCAGATAAATTACCAAGGTTGCCTCCAAAAATATTATTTGACTTCTCTATAGATATTCTTCCAAGGTCAGAACCTATTTCTAAGGTACTCTATAGGATGACAACCATTGAAATTATGGAACTTAAGACACAATTGGATGAAAGGTTATCAAAAGAACTGATAAGGCCAAGTGTATCACCATGGGGAGTGTCAGTCATCTTTGTAAAGAAGAAGGATGGTACATTGCATTTGTGCATTGACTATCGTATGCTTAACAAAGATATGGTTAAGAAAAAGTATTTGTTGCCACACATTGATGGCCTTTTTGATCAAATGAGGGGTTCTTTCATATTCTCTAAAATATATATGAGATCTAGATATCACCAATTGAGGGTTAAATATGAAGATATTTATAAAATTGCATTCAGAACTAGATATGGACACTATGAGTTCACTGTTTTACCTTTTGGTTTAACAAATGCACCTACAACATTCATTAACCTAATGAATAGTGTGTTTAGGGATTACCTTGAAAAACTTGTACTATTATTTCTAGATGATATTTTGATTTATTCTAGAAATGAGGAAGAACACTACAAGAATTTAGAAGGGTATGTGCAGGATCATCATGGAAAAAATAGGCCCTTAAGTGGCAATAAAATTTAGAAAATCAAAGTTAGGCAACTCAAATGTAAAAATTTGAATAAGTTATCTATATTATTTCAAAAATATGTAAGAATAGAATTTGTAGCAAATTGAATGTAGCTTCTAAACTACTAGGTTTTTTTTTTTTTAAATCTATTTGGTGAAAATTTGAAATTTCAATGTAGTAGTACTTAAATTTAAGGGAAAAAATAAGAAGTAGGTGTCTGTCTGACCACCCTAACCACAATAAAATGATAATATTTTTTTATAAGATTTTAGATATAAGTAGGGGACTCATGTCTTGATGTGATGCATATTTTTTTGTAATTTTTTTCCAAGTAAATAATTAATTATGAACTTTTTTATTACAAATTTTAAAAAATATAAAAACTCGTATGTCTAACCACCTTAACTTGGTCAAAAATTCATGAAATTCATATATTTTTTTATCCTATAGTATGCGAAGCATAAAATGTGACACATATTTCAGATTCAAAAAATGTGATACCGTTTGAAAGCTATAGATGTTTTTCAATTAGCCTATCAATCAGGACTTTAGTCGTAATTCAAATAGAAAATGAATAATAATAATTTATTAAATTCAAAGCAAAGCATAATTTATATTGGTGGAAAGCTGAGAATCTCCTTTAAAAATATTTTTCATTTCATCAATTGTGGGTAAAAAAAATGTCGTCAGCCACATGGGCCATCATATCACTTAGATATCACCACTTTTTGGCCCATCATGATCCTACACATACCCAGAAATGGTCCTACAACATTTGAGAGAGCATAGTTTGTATGGTAAACTTTCCAAATGTACATTCTTCCAAAAGAGGGTACATTATTTAGGTCATATTATTTCGGCAAAGGGAATTGTTGTAGATCCAACTAAGATCAAAGCAGCAATTGAATGGCTTATACCTAAAAATGTGTCAGAAGTAAGAAGTTTCATGTGTTTGGTAGGATATTATAGGAAGTTTGTTGCAAAATTTTCTAAGATTTCTTTTCCAATTACTTCTTTGCAAAAGAAAGGGAAAGATATTTGAATGGAATGAGAAGTTTCAAGAGGCTTTTAACCTACTCAAGGAGAAATGAACCACCACAGCAATCTTAAAAGTACTAGATGTTGAAGGTAGTTTTACGGTTATCAAAGACGCATTCAGAGAAGGGTTAGGAGGTATAATGATGCAAGATGGGCAAGCAATTTCTTATTGTAGACATTGAAGAATATCTTGAATGATATCATACACTTGAATCAAGTACACTAACATCATTTCCTCTTAAACCCATCCTCTTTTTACATAATTAATTAAATTAACCTAGCTATTTAATTAACTACATCATTTGCATCTATTAACCTCATTGATTTAATTAGGTTAATTCCCCCTTTTCATGCTAAAATTTCATCTCATTAAATAAAATAAATCAAACTTTTTAATTTAATTCCCTAATTCTTCTATTTTTTTTAAAATAACCCTAGGTTATTTAATTAAATGTCATTCACCTTTCCCCCTTTCATTAAATCATTTAATTTAATGAATATCACTTTATTCTTCTAAATCCCCTAATTGCATGATTAAACCTTTGTTTAATTAGCAATTATCTAATTAATATAATTCCTCCCACTTGGAAGGGAATATTCCTCCTTTGCACATTCCTCCAAAAGGGGAATATTCCCATGGAATATTCCTTCCCTTTTTGCACAATTTAATTTGGTTTTAATTAGCTAAATTATCATTTTCCCTTACCCATGAGAATATTCCCTCTCCTCCAATCATTTGAAAAAGGGAATATTCTCACAAAACTTCATATGCAAGTTAACTTGTGACTTCTTGTGCAAGTTAACCTCTTGTACTAGTTAAAAGTGTGCTTGTTTGGAAGGAATGAGAACCCTTTATTAAATCTCATCTTGCATTCTCACCCATTGATGAGAATCCATGATCCATGCCTCCCATTTCCTCCATCCTTGACCGTTGATTATCTTTTACAATATTAACCCTTCATTTCTCATTTTCTTTCCTATAAATAGTTCACTATTTGGAGACAAATGGATCTATCATTTTCAAAGCAAACTTATACTATTGAAATCACTCACACTCACACTCACACTCATTTTTAACTCGCATTTAGCATATTTTAGTTTAAATTAGTTGCATAAATAACTTAACTTTCATTAATGGCTTCCATAATGCATCCATTTAGTTAATTAGATAATTATGGATTAAATCTTTTTAGTTTAAATCTCATTCATGTTAGCTTAGCAATAGCGTATCTGAATCATTTTCGCATAAATCATGGTAGATTAACTCTTGCATCATGATCATTTTAGTGTAAATCATGGGTTATCCCACAATACTGGTTTACAAGTTTTGGCCAAACTGGACACTGAAATGATTTTTTCTAACTAAATATTCACTTTCAGACACCTATAGCGGCTAAACCATGAGGAATCTGAAGATGATGAAAACTAGTGATTTGTGACATTTTGTCTGTAGATTCTAAATATTTTTTTTCAAAATTTTTGGACTCAGATTGCACTTTTTTTTCCATCTGCTTTGAAAACTATTTTTTTTAGTAAACAACGTTTTTAAGGAGTGACGCTCATTGTATAGCACAACGTTTATTTCCATAAAAGATAAAATTCTAAATTGTTTGAATTTATATTTGTAACTATGATAACTAGTGATTCCAATTGTTTTCATAGTGTTTCATTGAATATTTTTTCCTTAATCAAGTTTTGAAATCAAACCAATTACAATTCAAACATAGGCGGACCGTATAACACATAACATTTTTTGTATGTATCAATTTTAATTTTTTTTGTTGGATCAAGGACTTCATTATCTGGTGCACTCATATTTTTCAATTTTTTTTTTATAATATTCTATTTTTCCACATGTATAGAATAGGGAGCTTGATTTTCGGTGAAAAAGTTACATTCACAAGAAATAAAAAATAAATATAATAATTAAATTAAATTTATTTAAAATTATAATTTCTGGGAAGCTTATAAAATGGACTACATACTTACAAAAAATAAATTTTAAATGAATTCATTTGATCCCCCAAAAGGTAAATCAAAAGTGGTTTTTTATCAACATTTTGATAGGTGCAAAGGAGACTCCGTTCTAGGTATGGTTTAAAACTAGCAAGGTTATATCCAAGGGGGTTTGATCTAAGGTGGTCTGATCAAACCCTCTTCAATTGGAATCCTTCAAATGGAAATTTTTAAGGCTTAAACCATTATATTTTCTAAAAATATGTGATTTGAACAAAAATCAGAATCTCCTATAAATTATAAACCAGCATTGTGGGATCACCCTGATGTTTCCATTCACATATCACAACCATTTCATTGATTCTCTTCAATAGAATCTATTGAAACAAGCTCACTAATCACAGGATTGGGAACGGGTTGCCATTCCACATCAAAATGACACTACTCCAAAAATGAGATAATTTTCAAATGGGTTAGCGTAGACATTTTAAGTATTTTCATAATTTAGGATGTTTTTCTTTGATGAATGTTTAGTTTAACTTCAATTCAATTGATCCTATTTAGATTTATTTTTAGTGGCTAAGTTATGCTTTGATTCTTCATGGATCAAGTGTAATCGGCCCATACTAATATCCTTGGTCACATTTTGGCGCTAGAAGGAGGGTAGAACTGATCAAATTTAATCAATTTCTATCTCGAATTATGCTCATTTTGATTCTTGCATGATGGAGCAATGCCCTAGACAATTTAGTTGACACCTTTCTAGGGTATCACCATACAATGAAACTATCATCATTATAAACAATGATGCCTATTAAATACACCAATGTTGATTAAAAAACTAGTGATGCTGATACTTTTTAGAGGTATCGAAGATTTATAAATGGCGATGCTCAACCAAATAGTGATGCTATTGTCATCTCTAGTTTCTCTATAGAGTGACAACCAAATTCACTAGAGTGACAACCAAATTCACCAAAGCGACGCCCTAGTTCACCAGAGTGATGCTATCTTGAATAGCGACGCCCAACTTTGGTGAGAAATTTAACGATCATTTTTTAGCACGTGTTTTAATTTTTTCGATTCATTAGAGTACTAACAAAACTAACATGGTTTTGCAGGGTTGGAGGACACAAAGATAAATTGAAGAAGCATTCTCATTTTAAGATCTTATGATTATAACAAGAATTTGACACTTTGGGGCAATTATAACCCAATTTCTTATGCTTTTTACTTTACGTAGATAGGACCTCACTAAATTTCATTTGGGTTTAAAACAAATGCTCAAATGAGACTAAAATTGAACCCTCATTCTTCATTATCTTTTGGGTTTAAAATTGAACAAGGCAACTTAAAATTTCATTTGGTGCATAAAATGAATTCATCTTAGCTTTAGTCAATAAAATAAATGAGTTTTTCTTTGTTGTGACACTTGTAGTGCATATCCAATCCCCTTGCACTTTGTGCAATCTTGGGTGAAGAGAAATACTTCAAGTGTACTTCATTGTTTGTGTGCACTTATAGTATGCATCCAATCCATTTGCGCTATGTGTGATCTTGGGTGAAGAGAAATACTTTACACTTTTATGCTTTTTGTCACCCTTAAGAGAGGACTTACTATGAGATACACCCCACAATGGGAATCCCATAGTAAATTTCTTGCAAGCACGTTTACCAATGGGATATATTAAAGGTTGGTAAATCATGAGAAAGTACCTTTTATCCTGGACTGTATATATATAACATATTGCACCTAGTACCATGCCTTAAGTGAAATAGGAATGATAGTAAGATCCTTAAGTGGCAAAGTGGGTGTGTATATAACTATGTGTTCTCAGTTTGTTACTGAGAACCAAATTATTTAGTTGCCAAAAATCCTTAATACTTGTTGGTGGAAGAATGGTCATTATAAATCTGCCCCACATTTGTACTATTCATTGTTGAAACAGAAAAATCCTTAAGATCTTAGGATCTTAAATATTTTGAGATTTGGTGGTCTCGAGAAGTGTGTGTCATGGAGGGGAGCCACTATTGCCAAATCTCTAACTATTCGCAATGTCTTATTTTTTTGAGAAATCCAAGTGGGGACTCAACAATTATGGCCATTTCAAACCTAGGTGGTAAATAATTGTGATTCAACTAAATACATTGCTTGGTTCCAAAACATTACAAAACAAACATTCACTATCTTCCTCAAAATTTCAAACACTTTGTGGCCTAAATATGGATACCTTTTGAAATAGCCTTGATATTACTACTTGTGTTAATTATTTCTATACTTAGAGATTTCTAAATATATTGACTTACATCTCAATCCATATTTTCCAAAGACAACATAGGAAATTACGGCTTCAACCTTATGATTTTCACAAAATGGACAATGTGAAAGTTGTTATGTTTTTGACATAAACATTTAGTTTGAAAATAAGTGTTTGTGGTAAAATCAATTCACTTAAGCAAGATAAACGTGACAAATTGAACCCAAAATTACTATTTAGAGATTGATTTCTCCCGTTGAATAACCTGATCTTACACCTATCATTATTGAACCAAACTTTGAACTTATTGAAGGTGAACAAACCGACATAATTAGTAGTTTGAGAAGCTTCACTTTTGACACAAAAGAAACACCCACTCGGTAGATAAACACCACAAACATCTTAGATGAAGAAGAGGAACAAACTAATATTGTGGTTGGAAGGCCCATATTACCACCACCCGCATGGCAATACATATCCTTTTTTTCCAGACATAGACTTCTCTAAATGATCTCACATAAAATCAGAATCCCCAAAAGAAGGTCTATAGGTCGTCACCTCAAACTTAGGCATCATAGTTCAAAAGCAATCAAAAACCACATTTTGGCACTTTACCAAAACAAAAACAAGTTGTTAATAAACTTTTATGAACACACACTAAGAAAAAATCTAGACATGTATAGGTTCTTTATGGGTCAAAATCCAAGTCTTTTTCATGATAATCAACCTATCTAAAACATTGGGTCTTTAGGATTTGAAATTTTTAGAGGTCTAGCATGTTTCTCACTACCTTGGTCTTGTCAAACAAAGATTCATTTTAAGTCAACATTGGGTCAAACACTTCATCCACCCCTTCATCGAATTTAATCCTTCACTTCACCAAACTTTGTAAAAAATTCAAATACATTAATACTTATTGACTTGAATATCAATCAACCCAAACACTGACTTAGCTACTTTGTATGTGAAATGTATCCTTTTCCATGCATTTGGTTAAGTTAGTTACCATATTTGAACTAGTTTATCTTGAAGTTGATGAGTCTACCCTAAATATTTCCAAGTTCATAAACATCCCTTATCCTAACATCAAAACATCAAACTTAAGTCAAAAGTGTTGTCCCAATTTTTTTTCAAAATATCACTTTCTACACCACCTGCCTTTTCATCCCCCATTATCATCACTAGTCCAAAAAGACTTGGAGCATCCCTTTTACCTATATTTGAGTCAACTAGAGAGTTCAAGTATTAAAAATCTCAACACAACTCTCCCAAAGGTGACACAAAATTTATGGCAAAGACAAGATCACAATACAAGAGCATCATGGAGAAAACCAAAGTCACATTTACCTCAAGTGATCCAAATCCTTTAGAATTTGATCCAAGAATTCAAGTTACCCCATCCCAACAATGATCATCTCCATCAAGACCATATGAGATAGAAGACATCATGAACAACTCATTTGAACTTAGTAGAGAGGAAATCATGGAACATTAAGCCTTGGGAAGTATAGCTCTGATTTCCCCATCATTTTTTTTACAAAATTTGAAACAAGGCTTCACAACTCCATCGCTAGGGCTAAATCAAACATCCACTCCTAGTCTTACAACTAGCCTTGCCAAAGACTTTAGTCTGAATCTTCCATTTGAAAGAAACACACTTGTGGGTACCCTTGATACTAATCCACCTTAAACCACCACGTGGACACCTACCTTTGGCACTCCTTCCATTCCTCAAGATCCCAAATAACCATATAAACCCACCGAGCTTCATTAATCCACAACAACCTCCACATATCAAGGGCATCCCTCTTCATCCATACCCATGATTACCACAAGTGTGTGCACCATTAAGAACAGTAGTGTGGACCAAGTGTCTCAAAATAATGCACAAGGGAATTTCAATACCATACTATAGAGTTAACCCTTAATGCATATATGGACATCTTTACCCAATCCTCCCACCAGTTCATCAACACCATTGGTTTTGTAGAGCACATCATCCCATCCATTATCAACCCATCTCAAAAAAATCCCTTGGTCACAAATCCCATTAACCCAGGTAATCCCTTGTTTAAATCTTTAACACAAGGAAATCCTCAAGACATGTGACAAGGGAACCTTTTTAAACAATGGGCTCAAGGTCCTAGTATGTCATTACCATCACAAAAACTAATGGAATCATCCTCATCATTTCCCACGGTCCCTTTTACCATGAAAAATCAATTGGGACCTCAAACTTACATTCCTCCACCTCAATCCACTATCTTACAAGGAATGTTAAACCAAGGGAACCCCCAAACTCTCATCAACAATTTTTTACCCTCTCAAAACATCAACACTCACAATACATCATAGATGTCCCGATAACCAATTGGTCCTACATTGCAAGCATATTCCTTAGCTTTACAACAATCACAACAAGCTTATCAGCAAGTCATCCAACAAAAACAACACCAACAAGAAGCCTTAGCAATAAAACAAAAACAAAAACAACAATAAGCAACCTTAGCAGCACAACAAGTAGCACAACATCAACAACAACAAGTAGCCTTAGTATCACAATGAGTAGCACAAAAACAACAACAAGAAACTTTACCAGCACAACATCAGCAACAACAACAAGCATCCTTAGAAACACAACAACAATAGTAGGCCCAACAACAAGCCCTAGTGGTGCAACAACAACAACAAGCCTTACTAGCTCAAAAATATGCCCAATAACAAAAGTAGGAACAAAAAAAACAACCAAGTTCCTACTATAATCCTCAACAAAACATTGTCAGTACAAATGCATTACGAACATATACATCAACCCTGCAATCACCTTCATAGAATCTCACACCACCATACACCCCATAAAACACCTTATCATATCAAAATCTCACATACAAATCATCTGTCATCCCAACATATGTTCCTCCACAAAACCCACAAGATGATCTAGCATCACAATTTTAGGCACTATCTTAAGAAATACAGGACCTTCGACTAGGAAAGACAAAGAAACCCCATACACAAAATTTATGTCCTTATCCATTTGACTGAAACAACACAATGGTACCATTCCCTCCCAGATTTGAAATCCCCAAATTTGATAAATACAAAGAGTTTAACATCATGTGTATGGAGGTGGCATATTATTATTCATATTTAATGGGCCTCTCCCTCAAAGTTTAACAAGTCTTTCCATGGATTGGCTTTCTTTTCTACCTCCCGATATCAAAACTTTCCAAGAAATTACAAATAAATTCATCGATCACTTCTCCTTTAACCTTGACATGGATGTAAGTCTAGAAGAGTTGTACACTCTTAGACAAAACAAAGGATAATCTTTCACTAATTTCTTACAATGTTGGAGACAAAGAGCTAGTAAGAGCAAGTGGCCTCTTCTTGATGAAAAATAAGTGGGAATCATCATAGAAAATCTAGACCCAGATCTATCCTTCCACTTGAAAATGCAATGCATCATATCTTATGATGAGCTTGTCCCTAGAGCCCTTAACATCGAGAGAGCTCTAATATCATAGGGAAATACTCAAGCTTACAAAGACAACCACTTCAAATTCCATGCCTCGTGTCTGGGCTAAAAATAAGAACGTAACAAATGATGGTGTGGTTGATGCTAAGGTAGTCCTAAGTGCTCCTAGACTCAACAATAATCAAGTTTCTAATGTTCAACCAATTGTGCAACAAACGACACCTCCTTAGAACAATCAAATCAATAACACCAAAATACAACAAAGGTGAACCTCTAGCAAGAACAATTATCCTAAACTAAAGTACACACATTTATCTGAACCCATCGAAACCATCATGAAGAATTTGGTAGAGTCCAATCTAATAACATTTCCTAACTTTGAAAACTACCAAGAACCACAAGAGAAACCATCCTGGTACAACGAAAAAAATCTTTGTGACTTTCACAAAATCAAAGGATACAAAATGGAAAACTACATGAGGCTCAAAAAATATATCCAAGACCTCATAGAGAAGACACCATATTTGTTGAGGTACTAGCTAGGAATCAAGATTTTAAGATGTAAAAGAACCCTATGCCAGATCATAACAAAGAGAATAATATTAGAAAAGCTAAGGATTATACAAACATGCAACATACCTATTCCAACGTGGTTGCTTCCTATGATAGCATCATCACTATTGTAACCATCAAAGGAGCTAGTACAGAGTGTGGAGTCACCACACGACATGGTAGAATTATCGTCCAAGGAGTCCCATCTCAATCTAGGGCACAACCTACTTTTCCAACATAAAATCCTAGCAAGTACAATCTCCTAGATAAGCTTAAGAAGAGCCCTATACAAATTTTGATCTTAGAACTATTAAGGCTATCCCCCGCACATAGGTAAATCTCAAAAAAATATTTGTTAGAGTCATTTGTTCCCTATGATATTGACACATATCAATTTCAAGCTATGGTAGGGCATATCACTAATCATCTTCTCACCTTCTTAGAACAAGACCTACTATCACAACCATCTCATAACTATGCTTTTAATCTTGAGGTTATCATTCATAAGAACAAGGTCAAAAGAGTCTTATTATATGGAGGTGTTGTTCTGAACATTTGTACCCTACAGTTAATTAATAATTTGGGCTATTTAGAGGATACCATTGAGAAAACAAAGAGTACCACCATCAGAGTATCTGATGAAAAAGAGCGATATCACAAGGTATCATTTTTCCCATCCAAGTGTGACCTATCATTGCAAATATTACATGCTAAGTGTTAGAACTTTATCTTCCTTATAACATCCTACTTGGTCGACCATGGATCCATACCATAAAAGTTGTAGCCTCGACCTATCATCAATGTGTAAATTTTCCTTTCAAGGGAAGATAGATTACTATTCATGGAGATCCCAATTTTTTTTACTATTGCAAGAATCTTGAGGCCAAGTTCTATAACATACCCCAAATACACAAGAATGATGAAGGTCCTACACCTTCTACCTCATTTGTTGACCCATCATCCCTTGCATCTACCTTAGCAATAAAAACACCCATTGTGTAGAACATTCCTAACATCAAAGTAGTAATTCGGGATGATGGTTGTGGGAAATATAAGCTACTGAAGAATACCTTTGTCTTAGGAGAGTTACCCATTTATCCTCTATCTCATGGGAAACCTACATCTATCAACAAAGAGTCTGAAACAATCAAGATGGTAGCTACTACCTTCACCAAGTGGGGGTATTTTAACAAAGAAGATGTCAATGAGGACAATATCTCTAAATTCCTCTATTAGGATGAATGACCCATCACCGCTCTTCCCATGGAAGATGATAATAAAGGCTTATAGTTGATGAAGGTAATGTGATATAAAAATAATGAGAAGCTAGGACATAATTATAATGGTTTACTTGAACCCATCATTCTTGAGAAACGACTAAAGAATCTTGGCCTAGGTTGTACTACTAGCAAGGTCACCCTTATTGGAAAAGGTACTTCCGCTAAATGAGTTGTGGCTTCCTCTTAGTTACCTTCATCATGTGATACCACCTTAGATCACTTCACCCTTGATGTTTCTGACTGAATGAAATACGCCTACTCTATCCACAATTAATTGACATGGACCAACAAGGACCACTGATTCTTGATTTATTTGAAAATGATGAAGCGATCTCAAAATTCATGGGACTCCATGACAACGTACCATGGGCATATCACAAAGTAGGTTTTGACATAGAGCTAGATGCATGGGCATACTATGGGGAGATGATTGAATCCTTCAGTCACAACATTGATGAAATATAATTAACATGTAGATCTTTGAGTGAAAACCACACTATGGAACTTTCTGATCCCAAAATATTAAAAATAAAGGACACATTTGAACTTGAAAAATTCTCTGAGGCACCCAAGGATGAGGGATTCAACCCCCCCTTAGTGCAATGCATCTAGAGAAATAAATAGTGCTAGCATAATAGGCCACTCTAGTCAATGTTGGAATAGAAGAAGCACCTAACACTTTCTTTGTCGAAGCTTTGTTGGATGAAGAACAAAAAAAACCTATCAATGTTCTTGAAATAGTGAAGAGCTAACTTTGCATGGTCATACACTGATATTCTAGGGATCGATCCAAAAGTGGTTGTGCATTACTTAGCCGTTTATCCTAAATCTAAACTAGTCAAGAAAAAATTAAGGAAGATGCACCCTTAGATAGCACTCTTGGTGAAATTGGAGTTACAAAAGTTTCTTGATGTTGCATTCATCTAACCAATAGATTATCTTGAGTGGGTTTCAAACTTGGTACTAGTCTCAAAACCCACTAGGGGCATTAGAATCTACAATGATTTTAGAGTCTTAAACAAAGCATGCCCAAAAGACGATTTCCCTCTTCCTAACATCTACCTCATTGTAGACTTAATAGTTGGGCATGAAATGCTATAACTCATGGATGGTTTTTCAGGCTATAATTAGATCATGATCACCAAGGGGGATCAACACAAAACCACATTCACTTGTCCATGGGGCAGCTATTGCTAGAATATGATGCCATTCAGGTTAAAGAATGAAGGAGAAACCTCTCAAAGAGTAATGAAACTCATCTTTCATGACATGATCCACAAAATAGTCAAAGATTATGTGGATGATATTTTGGAAGAATCAAAGAAAATAAGAGAGCACAAAGAAGTCTTAGGACCCATCTTTGAAAATTTTGAAGAATATAAGGTACGATTGAATCCAAAATAGTGTGCCTTTGTGGTCACATCAGGGAAACTTCTTGGCTATATTATCTCACAAAGAGGGATGGAAATTGATCCAACAAAGGTAAAATCCATCCTCGACATGGAACCACTAGAAACACTAAAATAGATGAGAGGATTACAAGTAAGATTGTAGTCTATCAAAAGGTTCATATTGCAACTATCAGATAAAATCCACCCCTTTTCGCATCTTCTCCATAAGGGAATAACTTACAAATGGGATGAGCAATGTCATAAATACTTTTAGCAAATGAAAGACTATCTATTAACACCTCCATTTCTCATGTCGTCGATACAAAACAATCCATTGATACTATATATCTCAACAACATCAACAACACTAGGAGCTCTTCCAGCACAACATGAGGAAAAATGAAAGGAAAGGGCTATCTATTACATTAGTAGGACCTTGATGGGCTATGGAATGAACTATTCACCCATTGAGAAAGAATGCTTAGCATTAGTTTTTGCTTCAAAAAAATTCAGACACTACATGTTGTCACACCAAATCAAACTTATTGCAAAGATTGACCCATTGAAATACCTGTTATCCAAAGAAACTCTCACTAGGAGAATGGAAAAATGGGTAATGATCTTAACCAAATTTGATAGAGTATGTGGAGTGCAAGGCAATAGAAGCACAAGTGATTGTAGACCAACTGGCAGAGGCACCTATCTATGCTAAGAATCCTTTGATATTAGAATTTCTTGATGAATCAGTATTCCTTATCAATCTCACAACTCAGTGTAAGATGTACTTTGATGGATCAGGAGCTGGTATTATTTTTATGACCCCTCGAGGTGATTGTATCCCAATGTCATACAAGATATCATTTCCCTATACTAACAACATTTTTGAGTATGAATCCCTAATCACAGGTCTAAGGATAGTTGTTCAATGGTAGATACAAGAGATGAAAGTCTATGAAAACTCATAGCTGGTTATCAACCAAGTCAATGACGACTATCAAACTAAGAATGACAAGCTTACTAACAAAAAGATGGAACTAGAAAGTCCCAAAGATCTTTTTATATACACAACTTTTGAGAAAATTCCTCGCATAAAGAATAGAGCAACAAACACCATGGCAACAACCAGATCACTATTAGACATGCCAAACAACGTCCTTCAATGTGAACTCTTGGTAGAGCAACTTCTTGGACCAAATTTCAAAATCCCTGAATCTAAATTCGTGTGTGTCATTGGTGGTCATAAATCCCCATGGTATCATGACATATTCACCTACCTAAGTAGAGGAACCCTCCCATCTGATATCACTTCCAACCTTAAAAAGACCTTTGTCAAGAAGCCATCCCAATTTGTGATCCTAGGTGATACCCTTTATCACTAAAGCATCAAAGGAACATTACTACGATATCTTAACCAAGAGGAAGCCTTAACTTATTTAATAGAAGTTCACAATGGCATATGTGGTTCCCATTCTAGCGGTATGACTTTAGCTAAGAAATTGTTGAGGACATGGTACTACTAGCCAACCATGGAAAGAGAAGCTCATTAGTATGTGCATAAATGTGTCTAGTGTGGGGACTTGACCTCATAGGAAAAATCACTCCAACCTCATCTAATGGCCACAATTTTATCATAATAGCCATTGAGTACTTTACCAAGTGGGTCGAAGCCATTCCTATGACCTACATAATAGGGAATAAAATTTCTATGTTTATCCTGAATTACCTAATTTTTCATTATGGTGTTCCACAAACCCTTATCTCAGACAATGAAACACCCTTCAAAAATTGAGATGTGAAAGAGTTATGCTAAATATTCAACATCCAACACTGATTCTCTACTCTATATTATCCCTAGGTCAAAATTTAAGTTGAGGCTACAAACAAGACCATTCTAAAAATCCTAAAGAAAATAGTCAATGAAGGTGGTTGTGACTGGTGTCTATAGTTAAATCCCACTCTTTGGGCCTATCTAACTAGTATGTACACACAATAGTTGCAACCCCTTTCTCCCTAGTCTTTGGAACATAAGCTATCTTGCCTATTGAGGTTGAGCTCCCATCATTGTGAGTGTCACTACATAGCCCAATCACCGATGAAGAATACAAAGTATCTTGAGTAAATGAGCTAGAATTACTAGATGAGTGTCATCTTGACACCCTAAATCACTTGTAAGTATATAAAAACTAGCTGAAACAAAGCTATAACAAGAAGATCAAATGTCGATCTTTCTAGGTAGGGGATCTTGTCCTAAAGTAGAATCAAAAAATTCTTCTAGATCAGGATAGTAAAGGAAATTTTGAGCCTAACTGGTTGGGTCCCTTTGTCATCATAGCAAGCTATGGATTAGGAGCATACCAATTGTCAACACCTGAAGGTGAACCCTTGCAAGAACTAACCAACAACTTGCATCTTAAAAAAAATTATGCCTACTCTTGGAAGTTTTAAATCTAAAAATACAAAAAAAATCAAAAAATGATCAAAATCCAAAAAAATGAGAAAAAGGATTGAAAACAATAAAGAAAAAAAATTCATCCTCTGGTGAAAACAACCCCGGTGGTGCTTTGGGCAAGTACCTTGGTGAAAACCTAGAAAACAGTTGCGTCATGTAAATAAAGAACCTCCATCTATTCTTTGGCTCTTTATCCTATCATTCTTTGCATCATCATCCATCCAACGCATCATTCAACCTATTTATTCCCTCACCCATCTACATCCTTATCCTAGCTTGATGTTGTGAAGTATTGTATCCCCTTTAGTACTACTTGGCATATTCCTAAGGTCAGTTTGTCCTACCTATATCGAGGTAGTCTATTCGCATCACGCTAGGGGAAATTTGCTATGGATCATATAAAATTCTTGTATATCCTGAGGTTATCAAAAATCTCATCGAAAAACTAAAAATATTCATAAAAATTAATGAAAATCCAAAAACATCCAAATCTTGTATAGCTGAAAATCCAAAAACATTTGCAAAATCCTATACAATTAAAATCCAAAAATATTCGTAAAATTTTTAATTCAAAATCCAAAACATCCAAAATAAATCAAAATCCCTAAAAGGTTTAAAACATCAAAAATCAAAAAATAGAACCTTGTCGAAATACATCGTCTCTAAGCTTGAACATAGGCAAGGCCATCATTGATGTGCCCTCAAGACACCCTAGGTCAATCCTTTAGGAGTCTGTCATAATAAACTGGCATTCCATCAATTGTTCATATCCTCGTTGTTAATAAGTCATGTCAATTGAACTACATGGTCTTTGCTTGTATAACATAGGCAAGGCTTATCTTTGATCAGCCCCCGAGGCCCCTAGGATAGGTCTTTTAGGTTAGGTTCTTCGTCAAACTTTCAAAAAATCCCTAAACATCCAAATATCAGAAAATACAACAACATTCAAAATATCAGAAAACACAAAAACATTTGAAAATTGAAAATACAAAAACACTCAGAAAATATTTAAAAAAAGACCTTAAACAACCTCAAATAACCAAAAACCCAAAACATTCACATAAACTCTCAAAAAGATCAAAGACAGCCTCAAAACATTTTTTTCAAAATACCAAAAACATTGAAATATTCCAAAAAATCTTAAACCACCCATCTCATCTCACTTTCACTCGCAATAAACTATCATCCATAATAAATCGATCATCACCTTCAACCTTTGGAAAAATAAATAGAAAAAAAGTATCGTAAGTCATAAAGTGAGAACTTAAGTGTCAAAATCTAAAGTCTAAATCATAGTTAAATGCATTAGTGAAATTTATATCAATGAATTATCATAAAGCTCATCATCATCTTGCATCAAACAACTCCTGATCAACATTTACTAGGATGTATCCTTCATGCGATGGACATCAGTATCACGCATCACCTTAGCTAAATTAAACTGGCAAGAGATATATATAACACTGACTATTTGTCTTTGATCTTTTTTTTATGATTTATCTTAATGAACCATTCTGAGGACCTCTCAATGATGTCTATCAAAATGATTTAGACAGAAAGGAATGGGGCATCAATCATTATCTTTCATTTTTTGTACTTGTGGATATTCTTGTAAAATAATCTTGGCGCATACTTGATTAGTTTTGTGTAGGAAGGTTTTTTGGAGTACATTGTTGACTATTCTATATGCTTTGGTCCAATTTATTCTAAGCTTCTAACTTACATTCCAATGATTTTTTGTATGTCAAGTTGTGAACAAGAACTATCCTATCTATTTGTAGAGTCAAATTCCATTACACTAGATACAACACCATCTTGGTTATCAATACCTTGATGCATCATGTCTATGTGTTATATCACACAATCAAGAATGACAAAAAATCCCAACCCCGAGATATGATAAAATCATCATGCATTCATCATCATCATCATCATCATCATGCATTTCTCATCACCATCTCTAATAAAGTCTCAATGCATCATAGACTTGTTGGATCTTTTGAAGCAATCATAAAAATCAATGGTCATACATCTTGTTTCTTCTATCTTCTCTCTGTGCTAACTTGGTATCATGATAGTAGAAAAATAAAAAATCAATGCATCCTACATCCATAAATCATCAGCATGCATACATCTCACATAATCAGAGCATATCATCTTATACATCCTACATCATCATTATCATTTAAGTTGTGATGAATATATAGATTTTTTATTCTAAACATCTTAAATTGTTGCACCATATCTCATAAATATGCATCGCATGGTCATATCATAAGCATGGAAATTTTCATTATCCATCCATATGCATACATATCATCATCATAAAATTGTATAGAAAATACACAAAAAGAAAATGCATCCACAAAATTTGTATACATAATCATAGCATAACATCTGCATATCATATCATCCATGCGATAAAATATCATGAAAGATACTAAAAAAGAATATAACATTGCATCTATCCATACCATTACATCACATATCATCTCATCACATGTATCATCATATATCGCATAAGCATAAAAGAAGTGCATCCATACAAGATTAAATTAAAGCATGTCACATCATCTCATATGCATCCATACATTCATAAGCATGAAAAATAAGATGAACACATCATATCGAATCCGTATCTATATCATATATATCAAAAAATGGTGAATGTCATCGTACAATATCTGAATCAGTGTGTATATCGATCATAAATACAATATCCACGAGGCTATAAAAAATGAGCCCATAAATGTATATCTGTATAAAAGAATCGGGTAATGATAAAAAAAAAGTGTATGTACAAATGAGCTAGCCTTAATGGTTGCTCCCCTCACTAGCCTATCTCTATGGTTGATCCTCTGCTCTAACATGTACCTCGGTCCTCTGGGAGTAATTTAGTTGTCTAAGCACCATGGGGACATATCTATGATATTCAATCTTGTAGTAGGTTGCCTCAGTCACAACCTCTTTGTATAACCTAGCAGATATTGTCCACCCCTGAGTTGCAACTATCATCGTTTTGAGTTGTTGATGTTGTTCGACCTCCTACACTAACTGTATCTCAACAGTCTGTCCGAGTTGCAACTCATGGTCTCTCTCTTCCATGAAAGCTTGTAACTCCTATTGTGCTTGATCCCTCTTAGCAGTGATCACCAAAATCTACTGACGGGTCTGATCCCTCTTGCCTATAATAGTCTGAACCTGTTGTTGTAGCTGTTGAATCTATAAATCTCAGGGATCTGGCCCCGGTGGTGGTGGTTGTTGTTGAATAAGAGGCTACTATGGAGGCTATTGTCCCACTAGTGGTGTCCCTAGGACCTTCCCATCTTGTCCATCCTGGCCATCTTGTCCTCTGCCTCTACCTCTACCTCTTTCTACACCCCTCCCTCTTGGTCTCCCTCATGGAGGAGCACCTGCTAAATCTATAAATTGGTGAGGGAGGTGTGAACAACACATTGTATGTAGGCATTATCTTAGCATCTACCTATCCCTAGTCATATGCCCATGGCTAAGCAACCAATTGTTAAAATCCCTCAACCACCTCAGAAGTTGGGATCATAGTTCCCCATGTGGGTACCTCTCATGATGATTTGGAAAAAAATGGCTATGTATGCATCGTATGGCCTATCCTACCTCTCTCCAAACTATCGAGCCATCCTATGTAGTAGGTATCTCTCAACGATAGTGTGCTCCTGACCTTGCATATATCAGGTCTATCGAGCGAAGAAGAGTTGTTGCACATCATCGAACCATGCTGGAATTTGTAGCCAAGGCCACCATGTAAATAATGTCATATCATCGAGTACTCTACGCTAGTATGGAATCCCCAGCTACCCAGTATGTTGTAAGGTGATGGAACCTCTATATCACCAAACCAATGGATCATCTAGCTCTAAATCAGCCATCTAAATGATCAATTGGAGCACAACGATGTGCTCCCAAGCCCAAATATGCAGTCAGGTCACTCCTATCCTGATTGCTCTACCATCGCAGTAGATGCAGTCATGCATATCATGATAAATGAGGCCAACATCACTGGACCCCATGTAAACAATGTCCTCTTGAAGGGCATGTTGTTCCATGTCAAGCCCCATCCTGGGTTGAACCCTCTGCTCCATCAGTCTAGAGAAACCAAGCGAAAGATAATCGCTACAACTATCAACCTAAAAGTGGGCCCTCTACCTCTGCACATCTCGAGGTCTATATGCAAAGTGACTAGAATAATGTCCTCTAGGTCCATCACCTCGTGGCATACATTGTATATGACATCAACATCATGTATCACATGCTCAGTATGTATCGACAAACGCAATATCCACCATACATCCTCTAGTGTCACCGTCACCTTGCTAGTAGGAAGGTGGAATGATGAGGTCTCGCTATGCCATCACTGACACAATATTGTCATCATCACTAGATGTGTTCGGATGATAGGCATGTATGCAACATACCACAGGCCGATCTCCCCCAGGTGCTCTTGTTGCAACTCGGATAAATCACCAAGTCTCTCCAAAATTGTGAGTCGTTGCTTGAGGGACATCAAAGGTGGAATGACCTCTTGCATGAAGTGTACAACATCAAAATTCAAAAAAAATTGCTTAGTTTGGAATTTTAATCTCCAAAATGATAATAGCATTGCCATAATTAAAATTCTAAACTACGATGCCCAAGGCATTTAAAATGCAAATCGCAAGTTGGATCACTATAAACATATGCGACACAATTTAAACATTGGAAACCCTAACTCTAATTTTCAAATTGAAAAGTGTGTCACTATAAACATATGTGTCATGATTTAGAAATGTAAACCCTAATTCTAAATTGCAAACTACATCGTAATACACATATGTGTCACTAAAATTCAAATCTGCATCACCGATTCTCAAATTAGTGCCTCTCTAGAGCGACACCACCAGATTTTAAATTCTAATAGGCATTAAATGGATCAAAAATTCAAATTTCAAATCAAGTTTCAAATCACATACCAATGATCCTACACCTAGAAGCCTCTAGTACTCTCGAACTCGGTTGGAAATGTGTCATAGGAGCACTCGTTGTGCCATTTCGTCAAAGGGTCAGAGCTTAAAAAAGGAAGAATTCTCTAAGGTGTGAATGCACAAATGAATTTAAAGTGACCCTTCTTAGCTTATTTATACATCAAACTTAGCATTTTTTTGTCGTAATTTAACCTTAAAGCTAGGGTTTATCTTTTCTTTTAACAATTTTTCCAAACTAGAGAATATTTTGCATCATTTTTTGTGTTTTTGGCATGTTTCTTGCATCCCAGAGCCTTTTAGGAACCCTAGGGCAACCTTTCCCCTTTTTCAATAAATCAACCCAAAATTCAAAATTTCTTCTCAATTTCTCGAAGGGGCAGGGAATTAGCTTAATCCTTTAGTAATGGGACATCTAAAAATTATATTTTTAAAAAAAAATTGATCTAAGCAACAATTTTTAATCCAAAGAGCATCAATCTGAACTGAACCAGTAGGTACCTCACTTCAAAGAGGGGAAAAATGTAGACACTGAAAAATATCCTGAATGATATCATGCACTCGAATTAGGTACACTAACATCATTTCCTCTTAAACCAATCCTCTTTTTTCTTAATTAATTAAATTACCCTAGCTATTTAATTAACTGCATCATTTGCATCTATTAACCTAATTCATTTAATCAGGTTAATTCCCCCTTTTCATGCTAACAGTTCATCTCATTAAATAAAATAAATCAAGCTATTTAATTTAATTTCCTAAGTCTTCTTATTTAATTAAATAACCCTAAGTTATTTAATTATATGTCATTTCACCTTTCCCCCTTTCATTAAATCATTTAATTTAATGAATATCACTTTATTCTTCTAAATCCCCTAATTGCATGATTAAACCTTTGTTTAATTATAAATTATCTAATCAATCTAATTCCTCCCACTTGTTAGGGTGTATTCCGAGGGAATATTCCTCCTTTGCACATTCCTCCAAAAGAGGAATATTCCCATGGAATATTCCTTCCCCTTTTGCATAATTTAATTTGGTTTTAATTTACTAAATCATCCTTTTCCCTCACCCATGAGAATATTCCAAAGAATATTCTCTCTCCTCCAATCATTTGAAAAAGGGAATATTCTCACAAAACTTCATATACAATTTAACTTGTGACTTATTGTGCAAGTTAACTTTTGACCTCTTATAGAGGTCAAAAGTGTGCTTGTTTGGAAGGAATGAGAACCCTTGATTAAATGTCATCTTTAATTCTCACCCATTGATGAAATCCCATGATCCATGCCTCCCATTTCCTCCATCCTTTACCGTTAATTAGATTTTTCAATCTCAACCCTTCATTTATCATTTTCTTTCCTATAAATATTTCACTATTCGGAGACAAATGGATCTATCTTTATCCGAGCAAACTTATGCTATTGAAATCACTCACACTCACACTCATTTTTAACTCACATTTAGCATATATTAGTTTAAATTAGTTGCATAAATAGCTTAGCTTTCATTAATGGCTTCAATAATGCATCCATTTAGTTAACTAGATAATTAGGGCTTGAATATTTTTAGTTTAAATCTTATTTAGGTTAGCTTAACAATAGTGTATCTGAAACATTTTAGCATAAATCATGTTTCCATTCACATATCACAATTATTTCATCAATTCTCTTCAATAAAATTGATTGAAATAAGCTCACTAATCGTGGGATTGGGAAAGGGTCATCATTCCACATCAACGGGACACCACTCCCAAAACGGGATAAGTTTCAAATGGGTTAGAATAGAAATTTTAAGTATTTTCATAATTTAGGATGTTTTTCTTTGATGAATGTTTAGTTTAACTTCAATTTGATTGATCTTGTTTATATTGAGTGTTAGTGGCTACATTATGATTTGATTCTTCATGGATCAAACGTAATCGACCCATACTAATATCCTTGGTCACACTTATGAATCTAGGAAGTTGAAACCATATGACATGAATTATGCATCGCATGATTTTGAATTAGCAGTTGTGGTTCACACATTACAAATGTGGAGGAACTATTTTCTACGAAAATATTTTGAGTTGAAACCTAACCATAATGGGTTAAAGTACCTTTTTACTCAAGCTAACTTGAATGCTAGACAAAGAAGATGGTTAGAGTTAATATTTGACTATTATTTTAATACCAACTATATTAAGGGAAAATAAAATTAGGTTGCCGACACATTAAGTCAAAGATGACATATTGCTTCTATAGTAACAATCCAAACCAATTTTAAGGGGAAAGTACTCCAAAAGTGCAAGGAAGATGAGTATTACTTGCAAGTTAAGCAAACACTCATTGATAATCCACAAGATTCTAGGTATGAAGGTTTTCAATTTGACCCTAATAGATTACTTAGATACAAGGGTAGAATGTTTGTACCCAATGTAACAAAATTAAGAAATTTGGTATGGACAAAAATACATGAAGCACCATACTCTAGACATCTTGGAGTGATGAAAATGATGGCTGATGTAAAACCATTATACTTTTGGAAGGGAATGAAAGGAGATGTCGCTAATTTTGTAGCTAGGTGTCTTAACTGTCAAAGGGTGAAAGATGAGCATCATCATCCTCCAGGTTTGTTATACCCACACGATATACTAGAGAGGAAGTGGTAGGTTATAAGTATCGAATTTGTGCAAGGATTGCCTATGTCAAGTAATAAGCACGATTCCATTATGGTGGTTGTAGATAAGATTATAAAACTAACACATTTTATAATAGGGAACTTAACTCATGGGTCACCTGTCATAGAAATAAATTTTGTTCAGGAAGTGTTTAGATTGCATGGAATTCCTGAAAAGATAATTTTAGATAGGGATACATGAGTCACTTCTAGGTTTTGGAAAACCTTGTTTTTTACACTAGGGTCTTAGTTAAATATAATCTCATCATATCATAAAAAAATAGATGGGAAAATGGAAAGGGTAAACCAAGAATTGTAAGATCTACTTAGGATGTATAGCATGGATCAATAGTACAAGTGGGGGGATTACTTACCCTTAGTTTAATTTTCTTACAATAAATATTCTCATTCTAGGATAGAGATGGTGTTGGTGATTTTTTATGAACCAATCTTGATCTCATCCCTTACCTATGAACTTTCCAGGGTTCAATCATTAATAAGGACAAGGATTTAAGAGTCCTTACTTCTACTCTTTGAGCTCTGTAAAACCTAGGGGGTAATCCTATTTGTACTCTTAAGATACTCATTTAGTTAAGAGAACTTCCATACACAGACGAATTCATCTTAAATGCACATAGATAAAATTAACTAAAGGCTTGGCCAACCTTCAAATAAAAACTATCTTTAGCTAGGATCCAAATAATACTTCAAATTGAGACATTCTACAAACGATGGTTATTATGATCTATTCTTTATTTTAGGCCTCTGGCTAGATGCATGACTAAACTCAATTTACTCCAAGATAAACTAATGAAAAGACTAGTTCTTCCTTCATGGGACAATAGATTCATTCTGCAATTAACCAATAATACACTAACAATTTAACCCAGTAATATGTGGGCCATTAACATACTACCTTATAACATTCAACTCACTATATTTAAAGCATTCTTTCTTACCACATCCTATATCATTCCCTCACAAACCCATGACCTTACTTTATCATTTAATCAACCCCTTGAATTGAAGCATAAGTAAAATCATTCATTCGGTTTAAACAACAGAGGACAAATGAAACTATCATTAACAGTTCCATTCATAATTTGCAAAGAAATTACACAAGAGAAAAATACTTTAAACTGATATTTTCTATATTTTAAAACCCTTTTAAGATAATTACATCATAACATTATACCCAAAAATGGTTCCTCGTATATCCATTAATTTATTTATATTATTCTCCTTTTCTGAGATTAGCATTCTCACCTAGACCTTTCTAAGACTCCAAAACTTGAACTTCTCCTCCATAATCAGCCATGAAATCCCCTTTATAGAAAAGGGGAGCAATAAGCATCGAACTAAAACTAAAATTACATTTCATATTCATTTCAAAACAATTTCACCAAAATTCAAGAGATTCCCTAGATGGTTATATGGAATCTTTGATAAAACAGGGGGAAGCAAAAAGACAAAATTCTACATAATTTTTCGAGGGATGGTAGCCAAATCACCATAGGGTAGCACTAGTCACCATTGTAGTGTCCACATCAAGAAAAAGGGTTTTCCATCATACCAATTGGAAGACTTCCACATCAGCATGGAAGACTAAAAGACCAAAACCATGAACACATTGGCAATGGTTTCATCAAAAACTAAAACAAGGTCATGATAGTACTTTGATTCTTTAGAATCAAAATATGCTTGTCCACTCTTTGTTCATGATGCAAGAAGAGGAACCATCACCACATCCTCATCCGAATCATCATATGGCACCAGAGAGAGTAGGTATTGGTTGTACCCCAAGTCAGTGTCCTTTCCATCATCTGAAAGGCTATCAGAAAGAACAGTGGGAGAATTATGTTTCCCCAAGATGGCCTTTCAATGCTTGTCCCTTTCTTTCATGTCCTTTGTTGCGGGCACAACTGAACCCTTTCCTTTAAACTTGACTAATTATTTTGAAATGTTCTTGTTTCATAAGTTGTAGTTACTTTGGAAAATTGTCTTCTTCTTTTTTCGACCATGGGCACTCCTTTTACCCTTTGAAGTCACACGAGTCTCAAGAATCTCCTATTTAGCCATAGGAAAATCATCATGACACTCAAAAAATTAAGATGAATAGACCTCGTAGCAGCCTGAGTTGGCACACCAAAATTTCCCATTTCGCAAAGCACAGGTGGAAGCTAGCGAGTTTCAAATGAATAGAAAACTTGACTAGCCTAGAAACTTATGAACTAATTTTGCAGAAAAGCACACCCACAAGCCCTGACAACTACAACTAGTCCTAGAAATATGAAATTCTTAGATAAACTAGAACATGGATTACAGAGAGCTCATACGAATACCAACTGATCTAGAATAACACATCAACTCCTCAACACTTGAGCACCTATCACTCTAACACTTATCTTATGACTCACAACTCAGTTTTTCTGCAAACTAAAAATGGTGAGATGAAATGACAAACAATCCTACATTAAATAGACAATTTGGAACATGCAACAATTAATGATTGAAGAACTCCTCACACGAGCAAGTTGATAACTTAGAAGTTCGGCTTTAAATCTGGAACATCAATCCTTGTGGATTTAAAACATCATCAATGGTGACCTTAAGCATCATTTTTGTCCTTTGCAACTCGCTCCAAGAAAGCAGTGATGCCACCTCAAATACTGCCATGTTTTCCCTTAATCTTCATTAATCACCTATGATCTAATGATTAACATGCATCGCCTACTTGATTTCTACCTTTCCATTTATATTGATGAAGTACATAGAGCTAAAATTTGAAGCAAATATTATTTGAAATGAATCATCGCACGTTACGGGTCCATACCACCCCTCTAGGGTTCAAATAGTGACAAAAACATTAGTGTGATGAAATATAGACCATTAGATCACTGTATCACTTTCTTAATCCTCATCATGTCACATGTCACTGGTTTGTATTTAAAAATCCACATCACATCAATGATATTCTTTGAAACTGGTGACAAAACCATATCAAGCCACATACATCCTCATTAAATACTCAGGCACCAAAGACATCGCTCTCAAGAATACATCGAGTTAGTGAAGGAGAACCTTGAACAAACACCTCATCACTCATCGCCTATTTTAAATTCAAAACTTGAGAATATCCACAATGAGTGATAAGAGAAGAGACAACAAGCTCTAGGTTCCATCGTGCATCCCTAATTCTCATCATGAAATGGATGAGAAATTAGCGATGTGAGGAAATCCAGCGATATCAACAGTAGCCCATATATCACACATCACCAATTTGAAACTCAAACATACATACCATCCACAATGCATGAAACAGTAGAAAAGTTTTCCATCTCCCATCGCTTATTTTGAGCAAGAGGATTACACATACATCTACAATGAGCGATGGAAACAAAAGCCTAGAGGTCATCACTAATGGTTGATTCTCAACACAAAGCTCAAAAGCAATTAGTGATAACTGACAACCTTTGGAGAAACAAGCACATCGCGCATCACTAATTTGAATTAGAGGTAGACAAAACCATTTGCGATGTGCAAAACCATAGATACAACGCTCGTCGCTCATTGCCAATTCACATTTGCATACATAAAACTATGAGTCATGAGTGATAAAAGGAAGCGCCCAGTGGGACTTAAGTGGAAATAATTAAGCATGTTCCCACAAGTTATTTTAAGAAGGGGGCCATCTAGGATGATGTACAAAAGGCCTCAAGGACTTAAGACACAATATTTTCAAAGGATGTAAAGGTCAAATAAGGCCAATTGATCAACCTTATAAAAATAAAATATTTTCAGAACTAGGCACGAGGGGTCAATAAATTTATAGGCTTAGATGACATAAGATATTTTAAAATGACCGAAAATGGTCAACAACAAATTAGAGCCCCAAAGGGTCCTAGGGTGAAATTTTGGCAGTGAAATCCCCAGGCAACATTAATGAACAAAAACCTAAGTCCAGACATATTGAGACTAACTGAAATCGACCAAATTAGTCAAGGAGTCATGAGTTTTTTAGGAGTTAGATTATTGGCTCCAATTGGGGATATATGTTCCTTAGTGAATAAAGCGAGAATATAAAATCTAGGTGAAGCAAACCAAACACAAAGAGCCAAAAAACTAAGGACCAAGCAGAAAACCAAACCAAAGAAAATAACATATGTATAGTATCTACATAAGTTACAGGTCCCTACCAACCTTAAAACTGGCATTTGGCTCTGCAAAAAACCCTATTTTCCACTATTTGCACCATGCCAAGGCTGAAGACACTATCATAAACTACCCAACAATTAGTAATGTTGCAAGAACTGTACTCAACTATCATAGACATATGTCTGAATTTACAATGATCTTTTTTCATTCATGTCCCTCTGTGAACTACATAGCTGATCATTAACTAAAATACATGATTAATGTGACCTTCCATTTGACTCAATTTGTAATCATATTCACCAAATGTTCATCCAACTGAACAAGGAAAATATAACATTCATACTCCACTTGATCACTACCCTCATACAAGCAAATATCAAATTTATTTTGCTCACTAAACTAGAAATTCATACACATTCCCTTCAAGGTTTCCATTATGACCTAACCCTCTCGAGTAATATCTTCATTTCACATCGAGAAATCCAGGGTCATTATCATCTAGCTTTTGTCCCATATTAAGCACATATTCACTTTGTGTGATGAACAAAAATTGATCATACACAGGCTTCTGTTCTAATTGGTATTTATATTTATTAGAGAAATATGTACTAGATATGCTACTATATTCTTCATTTCCTTGGGGATTTGATTCAATAGTCCCCATAGCACTTTTTCTCTAATTGGGGTTATTCTTGCAAGAGGAACTATCCACACTTTTCTAACCATTAAAAAATATTCCTATTTCAAGATCATCAACACACTCCCATCCTCATTTCATATCATTGTTCAAATTGAAATAAAAAGTCTCAAAGGATGAGTCGGGTAACTTAGGATTGATGTGATCAGTAGTAAGGTGTTCAGGTGCACCTTCAGTTATTAGGTTAGTTTGCTTGTATGTGCAGAATTTCCTGCAACTTAAACATTTCTCATTTCAACCAGACAAGTCTTCTCAACACATTCCTTGTTGAAAACCATCATGTCCATCTCTGTCATAAAACTTGTATATTCCATTTTAGTTTCATACAAACATCTAGAATCAGGTCCTTGTTGACTATCATCACAAATCTCATTATTTTTAACATCAGGCTCAAGACCCTGAGTATAGAGATTCTTGTCTTGAAATTAATTGTATACCACATTCACAGGGCCTTCCAATCCGAATACAACTGGATTTTAATTCAAAAATTCATCACATGCTATCTTTTCATTTAATGGTGAAGACACAACCTCATGATTATTGGTACAGTTGGATTCCTTAGGCAAGAAGGAAGCCTTCGAGTCAATCTCATAAAAATATTCATACTCCTTCTGAGAATAATAAATATTTTCATGTTCACTACTCTGATCTCGCATCCTCAAAGGTATGTCAGCAATACTTGCAAATATAACAATATCATCATCTATACTACTAGATAGATATTCTTCTTTAGAGATTTCTTTATCTATTTCTTGAATAAACCCTTGATTAATAATATTAGGAGGAGGAGCACCCCTGTCATCTTGATACATCATTTTTTTCATAAATTCACATTTAGCCTCCTTAGCAATCCTAATCCAGTCAATTATTTGATCAAAATCTTGCGGTTTTATTTCCTTAGGCAAAGTACTAAGCCCTAGCTGTCACAAAATAGGTCAATACAAATAGAATCTTCAGTACATAACCCTTTAGGGATCTCCAACAAGGTATCCAAAAATCTTGCTAGCAACTCATAGGGAAATTCCCCTTCATGTCTTTTCATATTATATAATACCTGATCATTATTACTCATAATTTTTTGTAGTTCATCTTGTATCTATTGATGATCAACATGCTATGATGATGAATCATGTAAGGCATTAGGAACATCATTACTGTGGTCATCCTTTTCATCCTTATATATGCCATTTATATGAAATGCATCAAGACAACAAATACTTGTAGCCATATAACCCCTTGTCATTGAATAATTTATAATATTCTCAATGTCCACAACAATGTAATAATCCTAATGTAATATTTTAGGTTCCTTATCCCTTATCAAATAACTCATCTTATTTTCAAATGTGCCTAGAAATATAATTAACACTCTGCATCACTAGGCCTTAGGTCTTCAAGAATACCTCTTACTAGTTGTGTGAATCTCAAGTTAAAAGATGAAACCATCTCATTTTCATCCTTCTGGATTTCCATAATTCTTTTTCTTATCTCACTAGGACTAACCCTTTCACCAAATTGTTCCAAAAATTCTATCATGAATTCATTCCATGAACCTACAAAATGTACTGGAAAATATGAGAACCAGTCTCTAGAATTTTCTTTCAAAGACTGAGCTCAAAGAGCTTCAAAACAACATCCTCATGATCTACTTCAAAGTCACCCATCAAATATATGAAAACATTTAGGTGTTTAGTATTTGACTCATCATTTTGCTTTGTAAATTTGGGCAGATGTTTCCTAACATCATTGGGAATCTTATTAGGAAAACCATGAATACCATTGAAACTTAATGGATTATATCTCTCCATAGAGAACTTCTTTTGATGGCATGATAAGGGTTGCATTCCTTGCATAATTCTACTTGCTATTCCACAAGGGTATACAGGGAAGTGATACATTTATCTTGTACCCTTATGCAATCTTCAAAAATCAACCTCTCATCAATTATCCACTACCTCATTCCTTAATTTCTATCACAATTTTAAAGCTCAAACATACCCATGCTCTAAATTTTTTTTAAGAGGCATAGTTCAGGAGTAAGCATACTTCTTCAAAACATTTTAGATATTATGAATTACACTTTAGAAGTATGTAAAAAAACTACCACCATTCCCTTTTCTAGTGCTTAATTCACTCAGTAGGGAACCCAATTTTCTTTTGGATCTTTCAAAAATAACTTTCACACAAATTTATTTCTTCGTAGAAACTCAAACACAAAAAAATACCTGGATATGTTGTCACTGCTATAAGCTCTTCCTGATTGGACTTAGTCAAAGCTTTTCCATGCTAGGTTCTTATGACAAAGTCACCACCTCTCTTAGTAGAGGATTGGATTTCAAATAGCATAGAGCCTTCTAAAAATGAATATCATTTTGGGTCTTCTCCAATAGCGAAGCCACACAAAAATTCTTACAATCTACTGCAACATAACCATTTTCAGGTTTGAAAACTTCCTGGAAGCTGAACTAGATGTTCAAATTCTTCTTGTCTCTATGATAGGGCAGTATACAACTAGAGATTCGCATTCGTCCCCAGCAAAGTCGCAATTTTTTTGGGTGATTTTTTATGAACCAAACTTGATCTCATCCCTTACCTATGAACTTGCCAAGGTTCAATCATTAATAAGGATAAGGATTGGCCAACACACAAGCAAGGATTTAGGAGTCCTTACTTCTACTCTTTGGACTCTATGAAACCCAGGAGAGTAAACCTATTTGTACTCTTAATATACTCATTTAGTTAAGAGCACTTCCATACACAAATAAATTCCTCTTAAATGCATATACATAAAATTCACTAAAGGCTTGGCCAACCTTCAAATAAAAACTATCTATAGGAACCAAATGATACTTCAGATTGAGACAGTCTACAAATGATGGTTATTATGATTTATTCCTTATTTTAAGCCTCTAGCTAGATGTGTGACTAAACACAATTTACTCCAAGATAAACTAATGAAAAGACCAGTGCTTCCTTCATGGAACAACAGAGGCATTCTGTAATTAACCAATAATACACTAACACTTTAACCTTGTAATCTATAGGCCATCGACATACTACCTTATAACATTCAACTCGCTATATTTAAAGCATGGTTTCTTACCACATCCTATATCATTCCCTCACAATTCTATGGCCTTACTTTAGCATTTAATGAACCCCTTGAATTGAAGCATAAGTAAAATCATTCATTTGGTTTAAACAACATAAGACAAATTAAATTATCACTAACAATTTCATTCATAATGTGCAAAGAAATTATACAGGAGAACACACACTTTAAACTAATATTTTCTATTACTAGTGTTACTGTAAAACCCTTTTAAGTTAATTACATCATAATATTATACCCAAAATTGGTTCCTGGTATATCCATTAAATTATTTACATTATGGTCCTTTCCTAAGCTTAGCATTCTCAGATAGACCTTTCTAAGACTCCAAAACTTGAAGTTCTCTGTAATCAGCCTTGAAATCCCTTTTATAGAATAGGGAAGCAACAACCATCCAATTGAAATTACGATTAAATTTCATATTCATTTCAAAAAAAATCAACAAAATTGGAGAGATTCCCCAAATAGTTTTATGCAATCATTGATAAAATAGGGGGAAGCAAAAAGACAAAATTCTACATAAGTTGTCAAGGAATGGTAGGAAAATCACCATAGGGTAGTGCTAGTCACTGTTGTAGTGTCCACATCAAGAAAAAAAATTCCCATCATAGCAGCCGTAAGACTTCCCCATCAGCATGGAAGAGTAAAAGACCAAAACCACAAACACATTGGCAATGGTGTCATCAAAAACTAAAACAAGGCTAAGACATTACTCTAATTCTTCAGAATCAAAGTATGCTCATCCACTCCTTATTCACGATGCAATAGGAAGAACCATCACTACATCCTCATTAGAATCATCATGCGACACTAGAGAGAATCATCATCTGAAACGTTATCAGAAATCAAAATGGGAGAATTATGTTTTCCCAAGTAGGCCTTTGGACGCTTGTCCCTTTCTTTCATGGCCTTCCTCGTAGGTACAACTGGCCCCTTGCCTTTAAACTTGACCATTTCTTCTAAAAAAAAATTGTTTCATAAGTTGTAGGTACTTTGGACAATTGTCTTCTTCTTCTTTTGACAATGGGCACTACTTTTACCCTTTGGAGTCAGAAGAGTCTCAAGAATCTCTTGTTCAACCATAGGAAAATCCTCATGACACTCAACAAAACTAAGATGGCTAGACCTCCTAGCAAGCCAAGTTGGCACACCAAACTTTATCATTTCTCAAAGCATAGGCAAAAGCTAGCAAGTTTAAAATGAATAGAAATCCTAACCATCCTAGAAACTTTTGAATCAAATTTGTAGAAAAGAACAACCACAAGCTTTGACAACTACAACTAGTCCAAAAAATATGAGATTCTTAGACAAAAAAGAACATGGATTATAGAGAGCTCATATGAATACCAACTTACCTAGAATAACACATCAACTCCTCAACACTTGAGCACCTATCACTTGCACACTTCTTCTTATGACTCAAACCTCAAAATTTTACAAACTAAAAATGGTGAGATCAAACAACAAACAATCCTACATTAAAAATATAATTTGGAGCATGCAACAATTAATGATTGAAGAACTCCTCGTGCGAGCGAGTTGATAAATTATCAATTTTTCTTTGAATATGGGCTATCGATCCTTGTGGATTTAAAACATCATCAATGGTGACCTCAAGCATCATTTTTAGTCTTTGCAACTTGCTCCTAGAAAGTAGCAATGCCACCTCAAATACTACCATGTTTTCCCTTAATCTTCATTAGTCACCTATGATCTGACGATTAATATGCATCACCAACCTGATTTGTACGTTTCCATTTCTATCAATGAAGTACACAGCCAATATTTGAAGCAAATATTCTTTGAAATGACTCATCACATGTTGTGGTTCCATACCAACCCTCCAGGGTTCAAATAGCGACAACGGAAGCAATGCAATGAAATCTATACCATTAGATCATTGCATCACTTTGGTAATCCTCATTATGTTGCATTTCGCTGATTTAGATATTAAAATCCACATCACATCAACAATATTCTTTGAAACCGATGACGAAACCATATTAAGCCACGTACACCCTCATTAAATACTAAGGCACCAAAGACATCACTCTTAGGAATACATCAGATCAACGAAGGAGAACCTTTAACAAACACCTCATCACTCATCTTCCTTTTGAAATTCAAAACCTAGAGAAAATATGTGATGAGTGATAAGAGAAGAAAAAACAATCTCTAAGGTCCATCGTGTATCGCTAATTCTCATCATGAAACAGATGAGAAATTAGCGATGTGAGGGAATACAACGATATACAACACCCATATATCACACATCACCAATTTGAAACTTGAACACACATACCATCCATGATGTGTGAAATAGAAGAAAATCTTCCCATCTCCCATTGCTTATTTTGAGAAAGATGATCACACATACATTCATGATGAGTGATGGAAACAAAATCCCAAAGGTCATCATTGATCATTGATTCTCAACATAAAGCTCAAAAGCAATTAATGATAATCGAAAACCTTCAAAGAAACAAGCACAACACACAATGCTAATTTGAATCAGAGGTTCACAAAACCATCCGTAATGCACAAAACCATGGAAATAATTCTCATCAATCATCGCCAATTCACATTTGCATACATAAAACTATGAGTGACGAGCAATAATAAAAAGCACCCAACGAGACTTAAGTGGAATGAGGGGCCGGTAACTTTACGGGTTTAGATGACATAAGATGTTTTAAAATGACTGAAAACGGGCAATAGCAAGTCAATGACAAATTAGAGCCCCAAAGGTTTCTAGGGTGATATTTTGGTAGTGAAATCCCTAGGCAACATTAATGAACAAAACCCTAAGTTGAGACATATTGAGACTGACTAAAATTGACCAAATTAGTGAAGGAGTCATGATTTTTTTCAGGAGTTCCATCAGATGGCTCCTTTCAAAGATTTGTATGGTTGAAAGTGTAGAACTCCTTTAAGTTGGGATAAACTTAAGGATAGAGCAAGTCTTGGGCCAAAAATGTTGGCTAAAATGGATGAACAAGTTAAAGTAGTTAAGAAAAGGTTAGTTGAAGTTAACAATCGACACAAAAGCTACGATGACGCTAAAAGAGTGCCCCGTAATTTTTCCTTAGGTGACAAAGTATTGTTGAGAGTGAAATATCACAAGAGCTCCATTAAATTTGGAAATTCTTCTAAGTTAGCCCCGCATTACATTGGACCTTTTGAGATTCTAGAGGAAGTGAATCCAGTAGCCTATCGGATCACATTGCCACCAGCTCTTGCTAGAATGCATAACATCTTCCATGTGTCCTACCTTAAAAAGTATATAACAAGGGATAATCATGTAATTGATTGGACTACTTACAAGTCCCAAAGTAGTAACTCTCGAACCCATCAAGGCACTAGGAACATGTAAGCTACGCTTGTGTAATATAGAAGTCTTGTAGTGCAAATTCTAGTAGGACCAGTACGTAGAAGACATAACTACTTGGGAGGACTATACAAAATTTCAACAAAAAAATCCTTAAATTCTTAATGCTTTTGAGAATTTTGAATAATTTAATGTTAGTTGTTATGTTTTGAATAATACCTTAGGTCATCGGGAACGATGATTCATAAGGGGTGGAGTATGTTGCACCCCAAATGTAGAGTTACTATTTACTATTACTACATAGGGTAAATATGAATGTAATGTGAATTTTGGAGATGAATAAAATATGATTATACCTTGTTATCAATATGAATGTTATCTCATTTGATGATTGTCTCATTTGAATGTTACCTCTGTTGATGTTATTCATGGTGAAATGTATTGCATATATGTGAATGAAAGGTTATTGAATTATCATTATACTAACTTTGGAGATGTTTATGTATACTGCATATTGTTATGAACAATTAAGTAGCTACTATGTGCAGGATCATCATGGAAAAAATAGGCCCTTAAGTGGCAATAAAATTCAGAAAATCAGATTTAGGCAACCTGACGTAAAAATTTGAATAAGTTATCTATATTATTTCAAAAATACGTAAGAATATAATTTGCAGAAAATTAATGTAGTTTCTAAACTACTAGGTTTATTTAAAAAAATTAAAAATCTATTTGGTGAAAATTTGAAATTTCAATGCAGTAGTACTTAAATTTTAGGAAAAAAATAAGAGGTAGGTGTTTGTCTCACCACCCTAACCACAATAAAATGATAATATTTTTTATAAGATTTTAGATATAAGTAGGGGACTCATGTCCCGATATGATGCATATTTTTTTGTAATTTTTTTCCAAGTAAATGATTAATTATGAATTTTTTATTACAAATTTTAAAAAATATAAAAACTTATATGCTTGACCATCTTAACTTGGTCAAAACTTCATGAAATTCAGTTTTTTTTTTTTAATCCTATAGTATGTGAAGCATAGAATGTGACACATGTTTTGGATTCAAAAAATGTGATACTGTTTGAAAGTTATAGATTTTTTTCAATCAACCTATCAATCAGGAATTTATTCGTAATTCAAATAGAAAATGAATAATAATTATTTATTAACAAAGTAAAACATAATTTATATTGGTGGAAAGCTGAGAATATCTTTTAAATACCCTTTTCATTTCATCAATTTTGGGTAAAAAAAATGTCACCAGCCACATGGTCCATCATATCACTTAGATATCACCACTTTTTGGCCCATCATGATCCTACACATACCCAGCTATCATGTGCATGTGTTAGTGGATGTAGGTATGTGTTCCATTCCTCCAGGTAGAGGGGAAGTATCACTCGGGAGAAGATCTTGGTTGGGTAACCAATAAAAGTAAACTATATGAGCATATACATACACCACATTAGAATGATTGAGTTGAGTTAGTTCGTGGATAATAGGTAAGTCATCCTTAGCTGATATGTTTTCATTTGAGATTCTTGTTTACTTCTGCATTGGATGATGTTTATCTATTTGATCTTTTGAGATCTTCTTATGCTATACGATTATATTGAATAGTGGGATATACATGGAAGTATGTTTACATATATGCACATGCATGCCAATAGGATCTAATGACACATATATACATACATATAGATGTATCACACATAAACACTTATTAATATAGTGGTAATTGTGAATGGCTATATGTGAATTACATGTGAACATATATATGCGTATAATATATACATGTAGCCATATGTATATGTATATCAATACATGTGTATGTTGGCGAATGGACATGCTCATACAGATGCATCAATATAGATATACATACACATATGTGTACATAGAAGCATATATGTTTATATATATATATATATATATATATATATATTATATATATCGAATGTATGCTTACACTATTAGCTTATGATATACATATATATATTTATATATATACATATATGTATATAATATATTATATATAATAATAATAATATATATTTAACATATTATATATGTTAAGTAAAATTGACTATCTCTTATTTATTTAAGCCGATTTAAAAAGGTTGTTTAGAACTTGATAGAGACTAAGAATGAGGTCGATATTAACTATGTCAATGAAGGCCAAATTTATAGCTTATGACTATCAATGAAAACTGATTTCCATAAGGAATGAGATGTGATTTAAGTCATTACATTACATTTGAGTTTGTTGTCTATCATTTCTTCAATTGGTCGATGCCTTTATGGAGACCATGCTTGACTTTATCTAAACGTATTAACTACTAAGTTGATTCATTTACCATTTGGATCGATTGAAGCCTACTACATAAAATTAAAGAAGATTGAGTTTGGTTGCGCTAAATATGAAGGAAAAGGAGTTAGAATTGGCACCACCTTTGTGCTTGTTTTTTTGTAGATGTCTTCTCATTGTGTTAATTCAAATTGTGCATATGCTGATTGAATTAGTCCTTGGATTAGTTTCATGGAAACAAGTTCATTTGTAGGAGGTTTTGCTGAGTCTAAGCTTGTTTGAGCACCACCTTATTACTTTGTTTCATATGTTTCTTTGCATGAAGCTTGTTGTCCAATTGCATGCCTAAACTGTAGGCTTTGAGGTTGCTTGGTTGCTCTATAAATAGTTGAACCATTTCATTGTGAGGGACACATTTCTTTCAAGAGATTATACATCTTTTGCAATTCTTATTTTCTACATTATAACCAACCATAATTTTATTAGCATTGAGAGAGAGATAGGAAGAGAGTTCTTATAGTTTTTGAGGAGATTATATTTTGAGAGGAGTAAGCTATCAACTTGAGAGGTGGAGATTATAGTGATATTTCTTGAGAAGCTATTTGTCAAGCGAATTGCTATTGGAGAAGGTTGCTTTGTTGTGTTTATTTTGGATAAATGATAACAAGCATGAGGATATCTTCTTTGTTATTTTACATTGATTGATGTGTCTTGCATGCATGGTTGTGATGTCTTTTCCAATATAAGCATTAGAGAATGTAGATTATTTTGAAAACGAAGTTGAAGCTATTATGTTGTTTTCATATTGTGTTTTTAAAGTACTCCATAGTAGGAGATGGGTGTTTATCATTAGTATTATATACTAGGTATGATTAAACATGGAAAGCACATATGCTGCATTTAGCTAAGTTATTGATTTAACTAGTAAATCTTGTGTTTACTCATAAGATAGATAATCTAGCGTAGGAGGGAGGTTAAACTACTTACAAGTAAGATTATCCAAGTATATAGGTTATATTTGGAATGATGGACTATCCATAGAAGGAAATACCTAACTTGCATACTTACTAGTTAAGTAAGGTTATTCCTTGTAGATTAATTATGTTGTAGGTTATCTAGGATGATGGACTATCTATTAAAGTAAATACCTATGTGTAGCTTAAGATAGATGAATTCATTTGAAGTACTAAATGAAAACACTTTGGCCAAAGTAGTGTGAATCTTTGAGACTCCACCTTACTTTGTGTGACTGCCAAGACTACATTATCAGTTCACCATGATCCAGTAATAGATGCTAGACAAAAATTGTAGGGTTACAAGTTCTAGTTATGTAGGACACATCACTATGCTCAGTTGGTTGTTGTTATCGATTAATCTACCAATATCTTTGTCAAAGGAAAGGGTCATCTATCGAATGATAGATGTGCAAGGGACCAGATTATGAGTCTATGGTTGGCAAAAAAACACCTGAGTGATGCTTCTCCTCCATAGCAAGCGAAAGAACCAAGATTTAAAAGGAAGGATTCTGGACCATCTTACAACTATTTGTTCTAAAGCGCTTTGATCTATTTTTGTAAATGTATGATTTCTTACATTGTTGTATTATGTGAAATGAAAAGGAATTCATGTTGTATTATGTTTTGCATCTTGATTGGAAATTATCAATAAAGAAAATAATTTTTTTATTGCAATGGCATGTTACTTGTTTATTTACTCATTTGGTGTAAAATTAGAAATTTTTACTTCATTAAAGGGTTAGTACGTTGCAACTCCTTTCCAAAATATTGAACAAACAATCAATAATCACCATAAACAACTGATTAAAAATAATCCCAATACCTCCAACAAAATCCACTACACAAAATCCCACACCCCCATTCTGGAAAATTAGTTACAAGAAGCAAATGGATTTTTTTCCAACTCCCAATGCATGTTGATTTCTCCTTCTTCCAGACATGTCACTACTAGCCAATACTGTCATCCCTCAACTATCCAATTTCAATTTCCAATTAAAATTTGTAACTCCACTCATCTTGGGCATCCAAATCATGCTTGTAGCATAATTCTCAATAATTATGAAGTCAAACATTCCCCCACTCCCAAAATCCAATGCCCAACTTGCCTTTTTGAAAATTAAATTAAAATATTATTAAATTTGGCATTGCTTCCCAAGGTGAAATTCAAACCAAAATATGGCCAACTCAACTAATCTTATTTTGGACTCAACAATATTAAAATCACTCCAAAATATCTATAAAAATAAAATCACAATAAAATTTGAACAAAAAAATCAAACTCTGGGAACCATGGATGCACTTGCATAAAAAATGATTAATTTTATTGATATGAAAACTAGGTATAGGATCCCTTTTTCAATTGAGCATATACTTGTAGTTATTTCCATATCTATTAATTGTATGACATATAAAATCCTTCTCCATTCCATGCTTTTCAATTTTGATTATAAATCACTTAATGATTTATTAAGATAATATTAATTAATTTTTAATGTATTAATATATCTCATAGCTACAAAAAGTATCTATTTAATAAAAAAATTAACTTCCATCAAGCTTTTATTATTTATTGGTAAAGTAAAAATCAAAATATTATGAGAAATCACTAGTAATATCATAAATCAAATTTGATTTTGATGAATTCAATTTACAAGTTATATATATTCATCTATTTGTAAAATAATAATATAGGGTTAGAAAATTAGTCATATATCTCAAAAACTTTATATATATTTCAAAATAACCAAATACTACATAGTATAATATATCTAGCAACCCCATATATAGTTTTAATATTTAGTATCTATCTCCCACTTCAATCAATTGGAGGGATTGATGCAAAACTAGTACCAACCATCAATGGTCCTTATCACACCCCAACCATTGAATAATTCAAAAAATATATACTTTATTGAGGAAAAGAAAATGAAATGAAGTATAATAAGAAAGATAAAATACATAAACATAAATTTTTTTTACCTCAAAACTTCTTCAACTCCATGATTGAGCTAAATAAGTATGCACCCAAAAATCGTATTGATATGCTCACAAAAATTCTCTAGAAATGTGGATTTCTCTAAGGATATTCAAGCATAATCTTGTTATAGAAAATGTACAAGTGATAAAATGGATAGTGGTGGTTTCTATTTATAGGAGGAGGTTCAAATGGATGGAGGCTTGGATGAGAATGATTGGATAATATTTTGAAAGAATGTTATGGGATCTCAAGAGAGACGAATCATTGAATTTTCTTCTATCTCAAGAGGAGTGGAGTTTAAAATTAGATTTTATGGAGAGGATAATTATGACCCCTTACAACTTAGTTAATATAAAAAGTGACATAAAATATATTTAGTATGTTTGATGAGGTGGAGGTGAGGATTTATAAGATAAGTGTGGAGGTAGGCATGTGAGAAGGGATAACACATGGCAAGTGAAATAATTTAAAATTGGACAAAAGGTTAAGTGGAAGATTATTAATTAATTAATCTAGGATTAATTAATTAATGTGCTTTTAGGGGAATAAGTGGTTATGACTAAGGTGTTATTAATTGAATAATTTAACCTTTGGAAGAATATGATAATGAGAAAATTAATTAAATAAATATTTAAATAATTTAGAAGAATGAAAAAATAATTAATTAAATAATAAAATATTTATAGAGTTACAGAATTATAAAATAATATGAAAAATTAGTTAAAATTTAGAATTTTAATTAATTTATGGTGTAAAGTCAGATTTGGAGTATCTATATTTTCCCCCTCTTTGATGTAGTGTTTGAAATAATCTTGCATCAAATATGTTAAAAATTTCCCCAATATGATGAGTGGAGTAGGAGGTGATGTCCCCTCGAGAAAGAGGCCAAAGAAAAATATTTGTGTAAAAAATTAAATTCAGGCAATATCTCAAAAAGGTGGGTCCAAAAAGAGGAGTTTGTTAATCAAGAGAAATGAAAAGAAAGGGGGAAAGCAACAAAAAATTGGTAAAGGAGAGAAGTGAATGGAGCTAGGTGGGAGGAAACATCCTATACACCTAAATTGAATTTTGGAGGGAATAATAGGGCTAGGGGCCAATAAGTAGGCCTAGTGGGATAGAAGCAAGCCATTTTTACCTTTTGATTTGGAGGAATAAGAGCATAGTGAAGAGAGGAAGATGAAACTTGTAACTCATCATTTGCATCATGTGGAGAAAGTTCAGATGTACCAGTGACTAGAAAAGGTAGGAGACATAATGAGTGGTAGATCCAAGGGATTTGGGGTTCATTAGGGGTAATAAATATGGGTAGAATAGGCTACAAAGTAGGTGCCAATAGAGGCACAATTTCATGAAACCGTGATTACACATGATTGCGGTGCTTGTGTGATACAAAAAAACACTTTCATCTAAAATGGTACTTGTAGGGAAAAGTCACACTTGTGCATCACCAATTAGCACTTATACAATAGATAACACTTGTGCTCAATATATCAGAGCTTACACTAAAGTGGTGCTTAAATTTCACCAATACTCACCTCCATAGGGTAGGAATGTTATTGCAACTAAAATGATGCTTGTGTGGGGTAAGTATGCTCTTGCACTAGAAATGGTGCTTGCATAGGATAGATATATTCTTGTAGTAGAAATGGATCTTGTGTAGGCTAAGAATGTGCTTATGCTAGAAATGATGCTTGCATGGGCTAGAAGTGAAATTTTGCTAAAAAAATTGCACATGAGATTTTTGAGGGTATCTGGGTTGATTTTTGGGTAAGACTAACATTGGGTACTAGTATGATGTAGGAGCCCCTCTTGACATTGTAATCATGTGAGTGAAACCTACGAGTGATGATGTAGTTGAGATATAGGTTGATGGAGATGGATGAGGAGTGAATAATCTTGATGAGTATATTCCATGTGTCAAGGATGACTCGATTGAGGGCACATTGATCAATGATGATAATTTTGGTGGAGCGATGGCATAAGAACACCAAAAAATTCCATCTTCTAACTAGGGAGACGATTATGAATTTAGGGGATGTGTGGTGGGTTTTTTGACTCCCGATATGAGGAGAGATTATAGAGTATGATTTGACGCATGTGGAGGATGCTTTGGTGTGGGTGTTCATGATAGATGATCTACTAGTCAGGGGGATCAAGTTGGATTGAAAGGAATGGATGCATAAATTACCATAGTTATCATTGTTTATAGTAGCATTGATGGTAGGAGTGTTAGTTCATGTACTGAGATCATGGGTGTTTTCCATTGGTTGGGAAAGGGTATTGGACAAGATGTTATAAAACATAATTTTTGCATGGGGTGTATGTGTATTAGTCGAGTTGTATCAAGAGAATCACCTAGTAGTATAAAGGGGCGAGTAGAGCCTCAAATACAAAGTGACCTTATTACACATCTAGGCTTATGAGAATATCATCATTTTATGACCAGTGGTAGACAAAGGGAGGGGCCAAAGAATGCCTTATTTTTTTATATGCTTCATTTTTTCCATGCCAACAAGTTGAGAACTTTCCCTATTAGAGGCAAGTGATTGACAAGATAGAAAAATTTACTTAGGGACCATACTAAGAGTGCAAGGTATGTGATGATGATGCCTTATATATGGCTTATGTAGTATAGTCCCACTATTTAATAGGTCACACAACAACCATTATTGAGAGATACCTTCCACTGAGAGTGATGAGATAGTTTGGACTACAACAAACAATCCCATGTAGGGGTAGTTTTTCTCATGTTTTTTGGGAGAGAGGCATTTTGGGATGGCATATAGAGTCCTACATAGCCTAACAAGATGTCAAGATACACCACTAGTGCCATGGGATTCATTCCACATGTTGATAGATACAAGTACTACTATCGAGTATGATGCATGGTGGGAAGGATGGAGACCAATGCGATAGATGATTCAACAAGACAAGATAGTAGTAGTAAAGGAGAAGGACGATGATGATAGTGATGGTGGTGATGATGACTATTGACACTTAGTTTGATAGATGGTAGATCTTAGGGAGTGGGAAAAGAAGAGGAGGATGAGGGAGAGGAGGAGGTTAGAGGAGAGGATATTGGAGAGGACGTTATGGAAAATGGGGATGAATATACTGGATGTGAGGATCATCTTGATGATGAGGGTGATATATAGGTGCAATTGGCATTAGGGATATAAAAGTAAGACCAAATGAGACAAGAATGAGGTTAATTACAAGGAGAGAAAGATTTTATGTGAGCACAAGTGAGTAGATTATAGGGGCTATTAGATGGCGTGTAGGTGGGTGATGGGGGATCTCAGCTAGTGGTAATGACAATAAAAGAAAGCTATAAAAATGGATACAACATCTCAGGCATAAGGAGATGTTGCATAGTTGACATAGGAGAGGGATATATCTTGATAGGTTGTGGTAGGATAGGGTATTCAGAATATTGTATTTGACTTGATCCACATGACTTGAGAGATGATTTATTATCATACTTTGTATGAGTGGCCAATGCCTACTAAGCAAAGAGAGTTGAGCTTTATTATTAGTAGCAGGTCCCATAGGTTGAGATCAGTGAGGTCTGAGTTCATTAGTTCTAGTATGGGGCCACCTCCTCCTCATGGTCCACCACCACCACCATCACTAGCAAGGGGCCAACTCATTCTAAGGGGGCTATCATAGGATCTAGTAGGATATGTATATGTTTCTATACCCTTGAGGGTACCTAATTTTTGGATGCACATGATAGATGCCTTTCAAATATATGTATCATGAAATTTTATTGATTTATATATGAGAACATAATTTTGCAATGATGATGTGTTTGATGTATGGATGTATATGTTAAGTGCATATTTATTTATTTTAAAAAATTTATGGTAATGTTAGGATGCTTATTTTTTATGGAATTTTTATGCTTAGATGACTACATGTATATTTATGTGCTATATATAGATCACTAATCATGACTATGTAGGTATGGATGGCACATGACTTTATATTTGATGCTTAATATTATGTTGTAAACAAATAATGGATATGATTTATTATGGATAATGAAATATGGATTATGGATATTTACTAATGTAAATTGATGATTTATTATGGATATATAAATTATGCATTAATGATATAACTTATTATAAATAATGAAATATGGATTATGAATATGGATACGTAAATGGATTATATATATAATTTATTATGGATGATAAAATATTCATTATCAATATGGATATGTACTAATGTGTTAATGATGCTATGATGGATGCATGAAAAATTAGAGATGCCTAAATAAAATAGATATAATAATAAAATTATGGATTACGAAAAAATTTAAATGGATGATAATGGTCCTAATGTGTGAAAATGCAATATGTGGATGCATGTGATGAATGAAATGCAATAAAATGGATTAGGAAATGGTAGATTGTTTTTCTTTCATGATACATGATATAATTGGGTCTAAGTTGATGAATATGAGGGTATAAGTTAGGGGAATAGAATGAGATTGTAGGATATGAGAGGGGGGGTGTAAAAGGAAAATGTTGGGGGGATTATGTTGAAAATATGGTCATAAATCCTAAAATTTGACATAGAAAGGAACATTATGACCCAATGGAATGTATGACCCATGGTTCTTGTATTTCCTTTGCATGGACTTAGACTTGTAAATAAAATTTATTTTCGTAAAAAAAAAACCATTTGCAACCTTAGTGGATGACAAAGGGAATAATGACCTATAAAAGTTTTCCTAATGAACACTAGTGAGTGACTTGGTGGGTCTATGTGATAGGGTAATTTGTATGACACAACTATTCACCTCCACCTAAGGTATACCATAGCCTTGGTAAGTCATATAGAGGACAATGACAAACACAACATATAGAAGTGATAAAAATGCCCCATTTTTTACCCATCAAAACACACCAATATATGGATAGATCTAGATGGTCCAAAGTAGGTACCATCATGGGTGAAAAGAAAAATAAACATGAAAATTTATCAAAAAAACTTACTCCTCATCAACATATCTCTTATCAAAGGTAGAATGGGTGATGATAATAATTTTGCCACACCCAAGGAGGATGTATCCCTAAGGGAGTAGATGTGAGGGATTTATATATATATATGGTAGGCCAAGAGAAATGTTGCATTAATGAATATGTTTGTTGTTATTAATCATGTTTTCATTAAAGAGTTCATAGATTAGTATGCTTGATGTTTGGTAGTTGTGAGTGATTTTTGTATAAAGGATGGCGTTGATTTGGTAATCATGACCTTATTATGGATGTGTATATGGTGATTTATTATGAGGATTTTAAAACGTAGGCATGTGATCAATCCCAATCCATGATCACATTCAGGTTTTTCCATTCTATGCCATTCGATGGTCTTCATTGATGAGATACTACAATGAGATTCTTAATGATGTGAGTTCAAATTTAATTGGAAAAATAGCTTTGATACCATAGATGAGGAGTATGGGTTTCCCCTAGTAGGAGTGTGTATACAAGTGTGATAAGTTGACAAGGCATGATTAAGTTGTAAATTCCAATCATGACTATCTTCATTAACTATATTTTTGAGTATTTTTAATATAGTTTGGTTAGTCACCTCAATCTGGATATTTTCTCATCGGTAGTAAGGAGTTGAAAATGATTTTAGATATGGAATTTTTGGTATATATCATGGAATTATTGGTTCTTAAATAGTTTTCCATTATTTATGATAATGGAGGAGGGAATACCAAAGTGGTAGATGGTTTAGTGGAGGATGAAATTTCAAATTTGTTTACCTATGATATTTGCTAACAAAATGGCTTCTACTCACTTGGAAAAGTATTCAATAGTAGTGATAAAGAATTTATTGCAATTGGAAGAGGATGGATGAATTTTTCCAACAAGGTCTAACCCCCACCCATAAAATAGCCATGGAGTAATAAAAAGTTGTAACTCTTTTGATGATGCATGTATTAGGTCCATGTGTTGCTAACATGGATGACAAGTCTTTAAAAATTGGTGTGCATATTTTCCCATTGTAGACCAGTAGTATTCAAATAATAGCAATTTATTAACTAGGTTAGAACAATTGGAATGGGCCCCACATATGCCTTCATCAACTTCACACAAAATAGTTTGAGCTTCTTCTACATCTAGGCACCTTAGGAGGGCTCCTTCAATAAATTTTACCACCCAATAATTTGAAGAAAATAGATTTACAGATAAAGGATTATCATTGGGAGATGGATAGGTTAGGAAAAAACGTGTTGTCTTTCAATTAATTGTATGTATCTTCATACTAGGGTGAGGTGGTACCGAAAATGACACATCTTATTATGATTCTAGGAGATCATAGGGATGAATGGAAAGTTATAATATCTAAAGTTCATTGATATCCTTTTTTGGGCATATCCAATAGGAATCCCATTATCTGGAATTTTATGATTTATTTCTTAGATGAGGGACTTGAGAAATATCTATTTGTGCTAAATATTTCTTTAAAATATCCATCATGAATTTATAGGGAAGAAATTTATTATAATTTATTTGATATTCATCATTTACTTGTTTAATTACTAATTGGGATTCATCATATACTTATAATTTTGTGATTTAAAATTAGATAGTTGATCATAGCCCTGTAATCAATGCCTCGTATTTTATAATGCTTTTTGTGCAAGGGAAGGCAATGCAATAAGACTTAGGGATGCAATCACCTTGAGGGATGACAAATAATGTTCCTATCACTGAGCCATGTTGAGTGAAAGATCCATCAAAATACAAGTTCCACTATGTGCCTTCATCAATAGAGAAGATTCTTTCATCTAGGAATTCAGCTAAAAGTTTTTGGTTATCTAATAAAGGAGCTTTTCCTAGGTGATCAATAACAATTTGTCCTTTTATAAATTTTCTATCCAGATACTCAATGTAAAACTTTGTAAATATCATAATCCATTTTTCCATATGACCACTGAGGGTAGCTTTGGAGAGAAAATATTTTAATGGATCCACTTTGGCGACATGAATTGAGTCTTATGATTTAGCATGTAATGACATAATATTTTGGCACAAAAAATAACTGCAAGGCATGCTCCTTCTATTGGAGTGTAATTTAATTTATAACCCACCAAAGTACGAGACATGCAATAAAATCTATCTTTTTCTTTGTATTCATGTTGTTCCAAGAATACCCCCAATGCCATTGTGGTAGTTTATATATAAAGTAGGATAGGTTTATCTAGGTTAGGATGCATGGGGAATGAAGGACAGGTGATATATCCTTTGAGTTTCTGAAAATCTTGTTGGCAATTGTGATCCTATCCAAAGTTGAAATTATTTTTCAAGATGTTTGAAAATGGTTGGCACTTATCCACAAGGTGGGCTATGAATCTCATGATATCCTAAATCTTCCCCTAAAGGCTACATAATTTTTTTATGGTTCTAACTGGAGGCATGTCTAATATTTCTCTGACCTTTGTTGGATAAAATCCTATGCCTCTTTGAGATATGATGAAACCAAGGAGTATTCCATATGTGACGCCAAATTCACATTTCTTGAGATAAAAATATAATAGGCTATTTTATAATCGATCAAAAAAATTCTCTAGCACTTGTACTATCCAAATTGTTTTTTTATTTCCCCAAAATATCATCTACATAATCTTCCATTATGTCATGAAGCACATCATGAAATAATATAGTCATGGATCTTTGGTATGTATCCTCTACATTCTTGAGACCAAACGAAATTACTTGGTAGAAAAAGGTTCCCCATAGAGTAATAGAGGTTGTTTTATGTTGATCTTCTACTTTCCTTATTTGGTTATATCCTAAGAAATTTTCCATGAGTGACATCATCTCATGTACCACTATTACATCCATAATAATATCAATTTTAGGGAGTGGAAAATCGTCCTTCAACATGCCTTATTGAGGTCTTCAATATTGGTGCATATCCCGATGCCCCCAATGAGTTTAAAGATTGAAAATTTATATTAGAGATCCTTGAAGATAGTCAATTGGACAAATGAATCCAACCTCCAAGATCTTGTATAATTTTTCTTTGAATAAGAGGGAAATTTGTGGATTCATTTTTCTTAACATTCACTTTACTAGTTTTGCATTAGGATATACCAACAAATGATGAGCTACAAGAGATGGAAGAATATGTCAAGAGGGGTTCAATTATCCAAATATTGAAGAGGTAGGATGACACTAATCTAAGTAGAGCTCACCAGATCCCAAGATTCAAGAACCTATGGAAAGAAAACATAAATACAAAGGAACATAAGCATATGATGAACAATGAAGTATAAAAAATACAAAGCATGTACACAAAAAAGACACATAACATAAAGATAACAACAATAGTAAAAATAAACATAATGCAAACACAAAGAAGACACATAAGAGACATACAAAATAAAAAAAGGGTTAGTACCAAAAGGATTTGAGTCAATAAGACAAATATATCTTGAGCTTAAATTTTTCAAAAGTACCAAACATCATCCATCAAATGTGTTGTATAAATAAAATGGTGCTCTCATAAGAATTTAAGATCACTTATAAAACACATGGCTCTACTAGAAAGAAAGGTGTGTTATGCTAGGTGGCATGTAAAAATTCTCAAGTTCATGAATTAACAAGATCCATTATGCCAAACCCATGGACTAAACTTACAATCACGCTTTAGGGAGCATACAAAATTTCAATGTCACAGGGGACAAAAATAATTCTCAATGTCACCAAGGATGAATTGATAACCATGTCTCAAGGGTGTTATAAACAACACCATCACAAAAGGGGTATGTCAGTAAGTCAAACTCGTGATCTTTATATAAAATGGATAGGGGTGATATGCTCCCTCCTAAAATGGTAACATAATTCTATGTTGGTGTGTCGCCAAAAAGTGTAGCCTTGACACTTTTCGCTCATTTGGACCCTTGCCTATGGATTTTGGACCTTTTTTAGCCTCCTTTTACCCCTTTCCAAGCCTTGTGCCAAATTGTTGTAAGCTTTTGCAAAAAAAATTCACACTCTCCTAGGCTTTTCATCATCAAATAGACCATTTATTATGCTATAATGACCCCCTTAATACACACATAAGGCTTTGGTGTAGTTTTCCATAAAAAGGACTAGATTGCCCAACTTGGCATAAGGGTCCCTTAAAGATTTTGTATCAAATTCAATAGAATTTACAATCCCTACAAGATTCCAGGTGTACACCTCTTCAATCTTATCCATTTTTTGTAATAGTTTGTTCATATTTCATAGGTTATTTTGTACATACTTGTATATCATTATGTGTTTTCAAACATAGTTGTATTTCATAGGTTTTACATTCTTGGTTTCTATTGTCAGTTTATTGCATCTAAAGAATTTCATTCAGATGTATATCACACACCTCACAAACCCCCAAACCCCCTTTGATCAACCTTGGAATGAAAAGGTGTGAAAGAGAGTTCATTTCCCACTAGCTAGCTTCTAGGTGAAAAACCTTAGAGGCTCATTGGGGAATCTTCTTTCCCTAATTCATTTTTGGTGGTTCATTTTGGTGAACCCAACTTTTGAATCCTCTCTTTTGCATTATATTCCATCATCATCCTAGGTTTTACTTGCATTGCACTGCATTGCATTGCATTGCATTGTGTATTGTTTAATTTGCATCCTAGGGTTTTAAAATTTGCATTAGTGAAAAGTGCATTTAAGTTGCATTTTTGCATTTTAGAACACATCTTTATGAAATTTTTTATTTTCCTATTAGACCTACATTTTCAACCATAGAAACCACTTGAATCCATCAAAATAATTTGAAAAATCTTACAAAAATCATTAGGAGGACTAGGTCACCACCCTGGGCGACCTAGTCCCTTCAGGATTTTGAAACTACCTGTTATAGAGCTGAAAACCTTGTTTTTAAGCTTCTATTTTGTGCCATTACCTCCCTGTATCAGTAGGTTGTGTTTTTGTTACATTTATTTTATTAGAACTAGCTTAAATTATCTCATTTCTTGCATTTCTTAGTTTCAATTTTACATGTATACTACATTTCTTTTTCAGATTGTTGCATAGTGTAATTAGAAAGTTACCTTGTTTCCCATATGAAAAGTTGCATTTCAACACTTTAGTTTAAATCATTGCATTGCATTATCTTTCATCTTTCCTCTTACAATGTTTTATTTTAAAATATGTGGGTTTCATTTGGTTTCAAATGGATTGCATAAATTCAACATACCTTCTTATGAGTTCAATGTAGATTATAATAATGAATTCATTAAATAACATGTTAATAACCAAACCATTGACACAATTCTTAACATTGCATTACCCCTCGATGAGGACATTTGTTTTGACAATCATAACCATCATACTTGTACTTCTCCCTATACCTCTCCTATTAGTGACGAAGGTATTTTGGTGATAGAAGATACAAGCTTTGAGGTTCTTGATTGTCCCTCTCCTCATCCCCCTTTGCCAACCACTAAACAACAACAAGAAAAAATCATAGAAACATTTCTTGACATCACCTTACCTAGTCTCCTTGCCCATGACCGTCCAAATTGTCCATCTCCTAATATCCCTCCTCAATGCAAAGAGGATATGTTGGTGTTAGAAGATAATTCTCCTAAGGGTCATGAGACTATTGACCCTCCCTTCGCTAATGCTCCTAACCCTTAGGATAGTCTATTTAACAATTAGAGTGGATCTTCTCTTGATGCCTTCCCCCCTTGTGATGAAGCATGGGATGAACCTATTCCATTCTCTCTTACGAGGGTAGATGGTAAGGAACAAGAGAATGAGACCTTTGACAATTAAATAGAATCCCCTCTCACCCATCTCACTCTTCCCTATCCCATCATTGATTATTCCCCTACTAGTGATGAAGTCATTTTAGAAGAACCAACCCTTGATGTCAAGAACAAGAGGGTTGTATTTCTCCTAACATCTCTCCTCCTAGGATAGATATCATGATGCAAGAAAAGGATAACATTGACTCTCCTTCCCAAGGGGATGTTGATAATTTTCAACCTCAACTCATCCTTTACCCTCCATCAAGCAAACCTAAACCCAAATTTACCCTCTACCCACCCCAAAATAATGTGTTGCAGCAACTGAGTCAAGATACCATTGCTCATACACATTACATTCACAACAATCTATGATCCCAACCATCAAACTCCACTTTATTACCTTCCTCACCTCCTATCTTACCTGTTGCCCCTCGCCTAAATTCATTCCTTAGGGTGTATGACCTTGTTGACCAACTAAGGAATACTCCCACTAAGATATCATTATGGGACCTTATTCAAGCCTCCCCTCACTATCACAAAATGATGCAAGAAGCCTTACAACAAACTCCTAGCCCTCCAATGCGCAAAAAAATGATATATCAGCTATGATTCAAGGCTTGCATGCTGACATTGTTTTCCACCAAAGTAAGCTCCCTCCTTTGGATGTGAAAAACCAAGCTGAAACTTTCATGATCATATCTTAATAAAAATGCATAGGGATAAAGCGAACCCTTGTAGATAATGGCTCCACTTTCAATGTGTGTAGTGTCAATCTCTTGGATAGGATCCATATTGATAAATCAAACATTGAATCTACCTTCTTAGCTATCAATGGATTTGACAGTGTAGGACAAAAGCCGCTTGGTGTGATCACTTTTCCTCTTATAGTTGGAGTGGCCACATTAGACACATTGATCCATGTTATGCCTAATGATGTTTCATCTAACCTCATATTAGGCAGGCCATGGATTCATGCAATGAATGGAGTGCCTTCCACTTTTCATTGAAAGATGAAGTAAATCTACAACAACAAAGTGTACACACTTGATGTTGATCGTGAGCCTTATAGTGTATTACAACTTGAGCAAAAAAAAATCCAAACCCTTCACCACTACCCCAACCAAAGAAGTGGAATCCATACAACTAAAGTCATTCGACGATGATTGGGTTTCCTTAAACTTCACACCTCCTTCACTAGGAGAATCCAAGACCATAAGCAAAGACTTTGAAAAGGGAAACATAGTATTGGAAACACAAGACTCGACTGATCCTTCACAAGCATCCACCTCAACTACTTTAGCCACCAATACAAACAATGAACCCTCACCGGATCCAAAAGTTCTGAAAAAACTCTATTGAAAAGGTTATGAGCTCATGAAACAATTTGGCTATAGTGGAAAATAATGTGGCGCTAATGAAAAAGGTATATGCAGCCCTATTAAGCCTCTCACACAAACATCCAATCATGGTCTTGGATTTTGTCCTTTCATCAAAATCATCAAACCTTCTTCCAACACCAACCCTATCCCAAATCACCCTTCTAACCCAACCTTAGAGAGTGATCCTTTGACACCAACAAAGGACTCTTTTCTTAAATCCAATTCCATCTCGCAACCCACTTAGGATTCCGATTTTACACGCTCCTCCAAAGGAGTATACAAAATCTCACAAACTCTAGCACCTTGTGTAGGTATGACAAGCTATACTAAGCAAGTCCCTTCTTTGTCACAAACCAAAGGATCCCCTTCTACCCTTGATCAAGAGGGTATCTTGTTGAGATTCCTCCAAGATCACTTGATCTCTCCCTCTCCCAGAACTTGAAAGAAATGTGCCAACAAACATTCCTTTTGTGCTTACCATCGAGTTGATGGTCATCACACTAATGAGTGTAAGGCCTTGAGTAGAAAACTTCATCTTAAGGATTTCGATACTCTCTCTTATGTGGGGGCACCTACTTACTCTAATTGATACCAATTTTCACTCAACCATGCCTCTCATCAATCCTTTCTGCTCACTATTTTCCTACACTAAGTGGGGGCAAAGGGTTAGGAAGCCTCTTCCCTCGTATGTCACTTTTCATTGCCTCTTTCGACTTGTCTTGCGATGTGGATGACATGTCTTAAGTTGAATCACATATGACATACTATCTCCTTTTTCATGAGGTAGCTTATCAAAAACATATGACTCAGCATAGGGATTTTTGAAAAATCTCTCATGTCCTCTTCCTCCTCTTCTACTTTAAAGAAATTTCTCATAGAATGGTGTGTAGAAATTCCTTTAAAGTGGTGGGATACATCACCACTCACATTTTATTGTGATTTTATTCTTCTTGTGATTCCCTCTCTTGGAAACATTACGTACAATGTTGCTCAAGTTCAGACATCTGCATTTTTCCTCTTTTGCATACAAGATGTTCCCTTGCCTCTCTTGGATACAATATGAGTACATTTTCACTTTTCCTCTCTTGGCAACATTACGCATAATGTTCCCTAGGTTGAGACATCACACGAACAAAGTAAAATCTCTTTGAACAAAATCATTTTCAAACATCAATTTCTTTTGTGGCACCTTATCAAAGTTATCACGAGGTATAACTTTGGTATGGTTAAGTAGGAATCCCAACCATCGGCACAACTTTCCCTATAGCCACCTTTGTGTGTGTGAGTACATACCAATCATGTGTATGTTGCTCATCTTCTTTGGGACTTCTCACCCTGCGGACGAATTGATGTTCTATGGCCCCAGAGTGAGCGCATATTTTCACCCTTTCTCTTCTCTTCGTTCCAGTTCTTGTCATTATATTATCATGCCGCTCATTTTTCTGTAATGCATTCACCCTTGAATGTGTTATTTGGTATTGATGTCTCATTGACTTAGAATCTTGAATCCTTGGGGGCTTTACCACCTCCATCTTTCTCGCCCTTCATCTTTCCCATTCTTCACCATCTCCATTGGGCTAATTTAGTGTGAGTTTGAAGCAAGTTCATCCTCTCACTAATGTGGGGGCTAAATGTGTCACCAAAAAGTGTAGCCTTTGACACTTTTCACTCATTTGGACCCTTGCCTGTGCATTTTGGACATTTTTTAGCCTCTTTTTACCCCTTTCCAAGCCTTGTGCCAAAGTGTTGTAAGGTGTTGAAAAAAAATTTCACACTCTCCTAGGCTTGTCATCATCAAATCAACCCTTTATTATGCTATAATGACCCCTTTAATACACATATAAGTCCTATCTTAGTGTGTTTTCAGAAGACAATCCCGACAAACATAAATAACCACATAATAATTCCTGAAAACTAATGAAAATTGCCTAGGTGGACTAGGTTGCTACCTTGGGTGACCTAGTCCCATGTGGCATAAAATTCAATTTTAACTTAAGTTTCTTTCAATATTTTGTCTCTAAAACCCTAAGGCCGACTTGTATGGTGCTATTTTGGGAAAATTAGGGCATAACTTGTATAAATAAGCCTCAAAACCCTAATTTCTCATTAGAAGTTCACTCATTTTTCTTCTCAATCTCTCTTCTCTCCTCCTTCTCAGGCAAGCTAGGGTTTTGGGTATTCTAAGTCACCAAGACATCTCTCTCAAAAAGCATCCAAGAGTTGAACCTCCATTGCTGTAGCTCAATATCAAGCATCAAGGCAATGTAAATCTCCATCACTCCATTGTCCTATGATTCTTTACATTATTTCATCTCTTTGGTTTGATTACTCAAAAAGGAGTTTGACTAAGGCAAACCCCTAATCCCTACACTACAAGAAATCCCTATGATTAGCTCCCTTTTTTGCTCCGTTTTTTGCTTCCACCCATTGTTTTAATGAAGTTTTCTCCAATTTTCTGAAAAATTTGGTGCTATTTATCGGATTGGTGCCATTTTTGGCATTTTTACGTCGATCACGACAAGTAGGCTCTAAATTAGGCACTAATTAGTACCAAATTTAGCACCATATTTAGCGCTAGGTTTAGTGTCGGGTTTAGCGATGGGCTTAGTGTCAGATTTAGCACTGGATTTAGTAGTGTTAGATTTAGAGTCAGATTTAGCACCTGATTTAGCATTGGATTTAGTGTCGGATTTAGACAGTGGCATATCGGTAAGAGATATTAACTTGTCTCATCGACATCGGCAACCACCATCAGAGGAACATAAGATCTAATGTCGATGAGACATTGAGATATCGGTAAGACAAATAATATTGTCTCATCGATAGTCTTAAAGTAATGATCAAAAACATACACCGCTATACCATCGAGAAGGTGAGCAACATATGTAGTAGAGCGGTATACACCACAATCCGACTACTAGAAGGCTTCTGCAGGGTAGCAATATACCGCACTCCCGCTAAACAATCAGAATCCTCTTGCGGTATGGTGTTATACACTGCACTACCGCCAGGCAGTAAGAAATATCTTGTGCTATGGCAGTATTAGACAGTCTGATTTAGCACTGGATTTAGCACCAAATTTAGCACCAGATTTAGATAGTGGCATATCGGTAAGAGATATTAACTTGTCTCATCGACACCAAAAACCAACATCAGAGGAACATAAGATCTAATGTTGATGAGACATTGAGATATTAGTAAGAAAAATAAGATTGTCTCATCGACACTCTTCAAGTAATGATCAAAAGCATACACCACTATACCGTCGGGAAGGTGAGAAACATATGCGGTAGAGCGGTATACACTACAACCCCGCTACTAGAAGGCTTTTGTGGGGTGGTGGTATACTGTGCTACCGCTAGACAATTAGAATTCTCTCGTGGTATGGTGGTATACATCGCACTACCGCTAGGCAGTAAGAAATCTCTCGCGGTATGGCGGTATACTATGCTACCACACCTCTCTCACAATCAACCAATGGTATAGAGGTAAAAGCATGAACTTAACACTTATGAATTTAATAGACAATAGTAATTTCATATTATAAAAGATATGTATTTTTTTTTCTAAATTTGTTTGAATATTAAAAGATTTAATGACTAAACATATTTGAGTTTTTTCACATCAATATTTTTTCCGCCATGATTTGAGTTTTTTCACATCAATATTTTTTCCGCCATGATGAGTTAGAAAAAAATACCCAAGCCCTAATTTTTAACTCTCATTTTCATTTGGTTTTTTTGAGCTCCCTTGCCCTACACATGCCACCATCATTAGAGTTTGAAACCTTGATCTTTCTGAAGGAGTATCTACAAATTTTCTCACTGGTTTTGAGATTTTTCTTCACAAAAATTTCTATTGAGGCTAAATCAAGTAAATATTTCATGGTTCATCATTTGTTTCCACTTATCTAAATGTGTTTTCAAAGACATTCCTTCTCGGATTCTCATGCATTTTTCTCATGCTTTACTCTGTCAATGCCTTGCTTGTCTTGAGGTTGACATCAAAGCACTTTTGGAGCTCAATTTTCTTTGAACAATAAGAAGTTGAGTAAGTTTCTATGCGCCATTTCTTTGTATCTTACCTATGTTTTCTATCAAAACAAGCTTGATTTGGACTCAATAGATACAAATGACTGGGTGTTCTATTTCTACCATGCATCCTTATTATGTAACCCTTCTATCTTGGATCAACTTCTTTGGACTTAGCTCACTAGAAAAATAAATGAAACAAATCATACTCTCCATATTTGGTTTGATCAAACAATGAAAGATTTCTTATTTTTGTATTTTTTCTCTTTCCTCGTGATAGCTTGGTCACGACCTCTCTAGAATATTTTTTCTATTTCCAAAAAGAACAAAGTGTAAAATGTTCTTTATTATATTTTTGAGCCTCCTTCATGGCTCCATGATTATGGGTGCAAGCTCTATTCAATGGCATTTGGGGTTTGTCTTTGATCTAGGGTTTTTCGAAAACCTATGAATCATTTTACTTGGAAACTTTGGAAGAAAAGAGTTATGTATTCGGCTGCCATGATGAACTAGGGTTTGAGAATTCTCCATGCATTTTTCAATTGATTCCTCCATGCTTGGGGTTGAAATCCTCTTGCAACTGGATGGTAAGTTGCTTCTTCAGTATTCTGTAGCATTTTCACTCCATTTTTGAAGGGTTTCGAGGCTTCTTGGCCGCGACCTCTCTAATTTTTTTGATGCATTCTTCTCTTCAATTCTTTTGTGGAAGCTTTGCTTGCTCTTGGCCGCCATGGTTAAGTTTTCTAAAGCTTCCCATGGTGAAAAATAACTCACATATCAATGAAAACAAACAAACTCGAGCCTAGGTAAGCTCTATGCCGATGTATACCTTGATTTTATCTTTTGTTAAATTTTGTGAATCAAAGCTCATTTCGAGTTCTCTCCATTCAACACAATGGCAAAAATGCTTTGTTTTCTATGTTTTCATGCTTCATTCTTGTATGCTCGGTCTCTGGTCTTTTTGTAAGAAAAATGAAAAACCCTTTATGGAACTTGTAGTTTCTTTAGAAGATAGTATTTTATGCACAACAATGGAAGAAATACCTTTTTTCATGGTTGCGGTCATGCTTGCATTTAGTTTTCATTTCCATAAGCATTTTCTTAAAAGGAAATATGACAGTGCTCCTTCATTTCTAGGTATTTTTCTATTTTTGAGGGTTTGTTTCACATAGGCTAGGGCTCTATATTTCCTTTCTTGGAGAAAATGAATACCTAAATCTTCATCGTCTTTGGCATCTATTGATTTAAATCATAGCATCATTATGCATGACTAATATAGGCTTTCATGAACCTTTTGAGTTACATACACTTGCCGCATACTTTAATCTTATGTAGCCTTTAAAAGTGGAAATGGCACAACATTACCTTATATTGATGATAGCTTGTCTTTGAATCAATAGAGTTCTTTCCATTTCCATAATCTCTTGCCAACATCATTACCTGTCAACTTTTGCATCACTTTATGCTTCATGTAGTTCTATCACTTTGCAATACTTCCCACATATCTTTTCACACTGTTACTAGCATGATGAGTTGCTTTACCAAGTATGCACTTGACATGATTACCGAGAAATCCTTCTCAAAGGCTGCCCTTCTTGACTATCCTACATTCATTTGTAGAATCATTGGTATCTCCTCAAACCATCATGCATTGGTTGTTTATCAAAGTGTGCATTGTAGTTGTTTGTGAATACTCATTGTATCAATAGCAAGATGATTACCAATGCATGCTAGCTACTCATTTGCATCAATGTGCTTTCCTTCTCATGCATTGCTCTTTGGGACAACATATTGACATGATGGCTTTGGCCTTGCATTCAATTGTTCACCTTGTGCTGCTCCATGTAACTCATGATAGATCTTTATAGCTCTTGATAACCTGTAAGACCTCATTGAGTAACTCAACCATAATGATTATCCATAATTGAATGTGATGCATATGTGCTTCAATGTTCATATTATCACATAAATCATATATTTCTTTAGAAGAGACAAACTGTTTCATTTTTTAATGATTGTTGTCCTTGTTCTTGTTCCCTTCTCTACTGACTCCTTGAAAATGTTGACAATGAAATACAAATCATATCAAATTATTAAAATGGACTTTGGATCCAGCTTAAGAATATTGAAAGACATATCCAGTAGAGTAATATTTCCATGCAGCCTATTGCTTGATTCATTGTGAAAGATGCAGAGCAACTTTCTTGATAATTCACACCATTTTGTTGCATCTTTTGAATCTAATAATGAAAGTTGATCATCTAGTATGATTCCATATTGATTTAATGCATCAATAATAGGCTTATCATTGATTTTATCAAGTTTCTCAATTCCCTATCCCTCCTAAAACATGAGGGTGACATGCTGGGCTCAACCCTCGTGGGAGCCACATTTTACTCTACATGCTATAATTAGCTAAAACAAAATAGTAACAAAGTTTTTTCCTATATCTGCACAAAGATAAAACATGTTAGATAAACAAAGCATATGATAGATGTGTTTGATAACTCTTTTTCTTTCTTGGACATCTATGATATGCTAGCTATTTTAATGTTTAAAAGGATCAGATTATATGTTTACAAATATTTTCCTATGTACTAATTGGTGATCCTTCATTGCTCTCTCTAACCAGGGATAACTTTAAGAAACCACCCCCTCGGCCAAGGTGTAAAATTTTGGCGAATCTTTCCTTATATTTGAAAAAAGAAATTAATTTTTTTAGCGAATCTATGCACATTATTAAAAAGGTTTGTAAAATCCTGGAGAATCTTAATGAATAATTAGTAAAAATAATAATCATAGTGGTGAATCCTAGTGAATATTTACTAAAAATATTAATGACAATGGCGAATCTCTCCTTTAAAAATTTGCATAGTTGGTCGGCGCAATTCCCCCATAATTTTTTTTTTGTAATATTGAAGTAGGGACCCGGGGATGGCAGCCACCGGCGGGGTCAAAGGGCAGCACCCGTTGTGGGGGTCAAGGTCAAGGGGGAAAAGCCCCCTTGTGGGGGTCAAGGGGGAAAATCCCCCTTGTGGGGGTCGAGGGGGCAATGCCCACTCACGGGGTCCGGGGACAATGGCCCCAACGCGCTCCTGTCGCGATACAGGTGGGGTCGAGGGGCAGAGCCCCTCGCCACCAAGCATAAATTCACTATCAAAAATGCATTGGATAACACACAGATTAAGTGTTTTTTTTTAATCTCACTTTAAAAGTAAGAATAAATGAAAAGTGTAAATGTTGCCATCGATTAGAAATTTAGCTTTTTAATCGAACAACTGCAAGTTGATTATGCGATCTAATACGCACATTCCTTTTAAAAGGCTTGTTGAGGCCCAAAATTTGTTTTGGGCCACATGATTAAATCTAATAAAGTGTCCCAAAGCGAATTTTGGGCCTCAACAAGCATTTTAAAAGGCATATGCGTATTAGGTTGTGGAATCAACTTGCTATCGTCCGATTAAAAAGTTAATCGATGATTAGATGGTAATAAATAAAAGCCTTATTCAAAGCTAAAATGTCCTTGAAATTAAATGGTAACTTATTAATGTGGTAATATTTCCCCAAAATCAATGGTAGGAATATAATATTACTGGTGAATATAATTGATATTTGTGATTATAGTATAAATTGCTATGGAATCATATCCAATGACGTATCGTTTAAAATATAATACATAGGTGAATTAATCGAGACACAATTTTTTTTTTGTAAAAACCTGGTCATTCAACATTGTTTTTAGCTTGTACTATTCGCCATTTCTAGAGGTCCCGATTTCAATTATTCGCCAATTGGCGAAGATTCGCCACTAAAGTTTTCCCTCGCTCTAACCAACTTCTTCTCACAAATGCAAGGAAACTCAGAGTAGCAGGGGTAAGTGACAACTGGAGGCTAGATGGGCAGGAGGACTAAAGCTGATGCAAGGCAACTCAACCAAGATTCGTTATTCAGAATGATGGGTCCCCCTTCTTTACATATGCATTTCCTTTTATTTGTAAATGTATAGTTTATTCTTTATAAGCATAAAAATAGTCAGTCCCTCGACTTGTGAGGAACACTATACACTTACGGTTATCAATAAAGACTACCTTTACAATAAATGTTGACTCTCTTTTCTATTGTATGCAGTTCCCTTAATCAAATAATGCAATTTTTTGATACTCTCTTTTATGCACATGGATGAAACTTAGTAGAAAATGATTTGTACCTTTTATTGTTTAAATGCAAACACAATCTTAAATCTACTTGATTTAGTTGGAAGAAAAGTCAAGTAACAATAATTATCTTGTTATTTAATCATATGAGTTAAATAATTAAATTACTTACTCTATAATCATATGAGTTATTTAAGAGGCATGATATATTCAACTGATTAAATTGAAATAAAACATATTATTTAATTTACTTACTCTATAATCATATGAGTTATTTAAGAGGCATGATATATTTAACTAATTAAATTGACATTAAACATATTAAATTAATAAATGAAAGAAAAAAAAGAAGCATTTTTAGAAGCAACAAAGGATACCAAACTAGAAGAAAACCAGAAGCAATCTTGAAAGCAAAACTTGGCGTTATCTAGGAAGAAAAAATAAAAGCAATTCAGGTAGAAAAGAAAGAAGTTATAATGGAAGAAATTTTAGAAGCAACAAAAGATGCAATAATAGAAGTCATATTAGAAGCAATAAAAGATGAAAAAATGGAAGCAAAGTAAGATATAAGAAGTTATGTTATATCGAAAGGAAAATTGGAAGAAAAAATGGAAGTAAAATTGGAAGCAAAACTGGAAGAAAAACTAGAAGAAAAATTGGAAGTAAAACTGGAAGCAAACCTGGAAGCAAAATTGGAAGCAAAACCGGAAGCAAACTTGGAAGCAAAACCGGAAGCAAAACTTGAAGAAAATGTGGAAGCAACACAAGAAGCAAAACCAAAAGCAAAATTGGATGCCAAACTTGAAGCAAAAAAAGTCGATGCTAAATCTGGTGCTAAATCCGGCGCTAAATCTAGCACCGAAGTGAGCATACCATTTTGCACCTAGTTTTGTGCCAACAAAAGTTCCCAATTCATGAAGTCAAATGCACTAAAATCTGGCACTATTTTAGGTGTTAATTGCCTGTTTTGTTGTAGTGCTAACAATCAACAAGTTTTCTCTTTGTGTGATTTGTAGGTCTTGTAGGAAAATTTGACAAAGAACCAAGGTGGAAGATCACTCAACAATTTTTCCAAGCTCTCTAAGGTTGGATAAACCCTATTTGAAGCTTGGAAGACCTCCACAAACTAAAATCTTCACTTTCGGGACCGAACACCTAGAGAAGCAAAAAACATAGACAAAAAGCTTCAAATTCTATCTTCTAATTTATAGGAATTCAAAAGAGAACTAGGTCACCACTTTGGGTGATCTAGTCCCACTAGAGCTATTTTTCAATTATTTTGGTAGATTTGGATACCCTTTTGGCTAAAATGGGCTCTGGTGCAATTTTCTAGAAAAAGGACTAGACCACCCAACTTGGCACAAGTGTCCCTTTTAGATTCTACATCAAATTCAACAACATTTCCAATCCCTACAAGATTCTGGGTGGACACCTCTTCAATCTTATCCATTTCTGTAATAGTTTGTTCATATTTCTTAGGTTATTTTATACATACTTGTATATCATTATGTGTTTTCAAACATAGTTGTATTTCATAGGTTTTACATTCTTATTTAGTTTCTATTATCAGTTTAATGCATCTAAAGCATTTCATTCAGACACATATCACACACCTCAAAAACCCCCAAAACCCCTTTGAATGAGAAGGTGTGAAAGAGAGTTCATTTCCCACTAGCTAGCTTCTAGGTGAAAAACCTTAGAGGCTCATTGGGGAATCTTCTTTCCCTAATTTATTTTAGGTGGTTCAGTTGGTATTTTAAGGAAATAAGGGATGAACAGGGGATCCTTAAGGATAATTCACACCTCAAAAACTAGTTATCCATGGCCCCCGAGTATATAGACAAGGAAAACCATACAAGACACTATCATGTTGCTACTGTAAAAATAGATATGGTTGCAACTAATATTATACCATCATTAATGGCAATGAGAAAATGCATGGAGCTACAAATTCGACATAGTGAGGATCAACACATCAAAGATCATTATTATTTTAGAGTAATTAGGTGCATCAACACATCAAAGAGCACCATAATTATCAAGTTGTATTTCATTACTGAAGACTTGAGATTCATTGGTGGAATGATCATGCACTCGATGATATGCACAAAAAGAGATTTCTATAAATTTTCTTTCATGTTTTTGGAGGGTGATCCCACAATAGTGGTTTACAATTTTTGGCCAAATTGGACACTGAAATTATTATTTTTAATATAATATTCACATTCGAGCACCTATAGCGATTAAACCATGAGGAATTTGAAGATGATGCAAACTAGAGTCTCATCAAAATTTCTCTTTAGATTCTAAAAATATTTTTTTTATTTTTTTTGGAATCAGATTGCACTTCATTTTCCATCTCTGACAAAAACTGATTTTTTTTTCAGAAAACAACATTTTTAAAAAGTGACGCTCACCGTATACAACATAACTTTTTTGTATGAAGGATAAAATTCTATTTTTTTCAAATTTAGATTTGTAAATATGATATCTAGCACTTTCATTTGGTCTCATAGTTCATAGTTTTTTATTGAATATTTTTTTCTTAATCAAGTTTTGAAGTCAAACCAATTGCAATTCAGACATAGGTGGACTATATACAAGATAACTTTTTTCTGTATGTATCAAAATTCAATTTTATTTTTTTAATGGATCAAGGACATCAATACCCAGCACAAATATATCTTTAAATTTTTGATTTTGATAATATCCTATTTTTCCACATGTGCAAAACAAAGAGCTTGATTTTCAATTAAAAACCTATGTTTAATAAAATTGAAAAAACACATACATAATAAAACCAAAACATATTAATATTATATTCATTGGATAGCTCATTCTGAGGACTACCATCTTCCAGTTGGGTTTGTGAAGTCTCCTCCATTTTCATCCTCAACCCGAGCTTCGAAGGGAATAAATTTGCTAAAAATTGGTGGAAGAGGGGGAGAAGGGCAAAAAAGGGGGTTCGAGCGAAGAAACGTGACATCATAGGGTTCAAGTGAATCCATCATGCAAAACAGGGTTTTCTTGAACTAGGGGTTCGACCAAACCCCTCTTTTGGGTTCGTACGAAACCCCTAGTTTGAACGAACCCTTTAAAACATAAAATTTTGAATGTGTGAGCACTTTTACAAATTTCCTTCCTCATAAAAATTTTAAACCACCATTATGGGTTTACCCAGGAAGAGAAATCAAGTGGGATTTGAGGAGCATTGAAAAAATATTCTCTTGTTTGGGTATAGGATGAGTAGTAGGAGTCATTTTTTTCTCTTGTGAAGAAAATATTTCTCACTTACAAAGTCATAAATATAGTAGATGATGGAGCATGAGATGCAGATGGGGATTAGGTTGTAAACCTAAACCATTTTTAGAAAATTATGCTATAAACTTCACTTGATCCTTATTGTTTTCTAAAAGTTTCTCATTATATCCATTTTAAGAAATAATATTGTATCCAATCCCATATCATCCTTCCAACTTAGATGAATAGGTCACATTTAAATTCTCTTGAGAAGAATTGGTTCTTTTCCAATAATGAAAATCATTTCTAAGTTTGTTAAAGTTAGGAATCTTCAACACATGATGAATGAAAGCTAAAGGCCCCCCATCACCATCATGGGTTGATATTTTTGGACTTTTTGATATAGAACAAGATTGGGAAAATGAAACACAAGACTCTCTAGGTTTTGTGAGATTTTGTACTCTCCCACAAAGGAGGGTGTAAAATCTAATGAACCCCAATCATCGTATAAGATTTTTGTGATAGATGAGATACAATCTCCAACATGTATAGGTTCTACCTTTGAATTTTGGATCAAATTATGAAGAGTTGGAAGCACTGTGTTTGGCTTCAACTTGTGAATTATAAATTTGTTCGTCACTTTTACCATATTTCTTGTTATTATATTCATACTTCATCTCATGATGAAAATTAAGTGGGAATCCCTTAATGGCATGAATCCATAGTTTACCTAGGAGAAGATTATATGAAAGAGGTCATGCCATGATATGGATTGGTGTAGGTAAATTTATAGGTCCTACCTTAATGGGTAGTTCGATCATCCCTAATGGTTGTTTACTAACATTATAAAAGCCATTAATAGAAAGATAATTAGGTTCTATAAGATTATTCTCCATGCTAATTTTATCTAGAAGATCAATGCTAGGGTAAGTGCACAAAGATGGTTCCCAAAAAGGGGACTTAAGTAGACAACTTTTTTCTGAAATCACGAAATATTGACCTTGGACGTGAAATTGAAGATACTTACACTCAAAATTTTGAGATGGAACAAAAATAAGGATTCAAGTGCTCTGAGTCTACTTTCTAAACTACTAATTTATTTTGAAAATGGTTGAGATTAAGGGGTTCAAATGAGGGACGTACACAAATTGGTGTTGTTTTTGTCAAAAAAACATAACATAGCAACTCTTGTACGACCCTCATAAGGTGAACTTTTTTTAGTATTTTTAAAATCACAACAGTCAGAAGTTAGCTAACAGTATGTAGTTGATGCACAATTTTTCTGATAATTTTTTAATGAATATTTGATTTTTTACTAATTTTTGAAGTGGACATTTCCTAAAAAACAAAATTTTGGCCGTGCTACCCCTACAAATTTTGGAAACTAATTGATTTTTTTTAATTATTTTTTAAAATTGTAGAATGGAGTCTAGTTTCTAAAAATGCAATTTATTTGAAAAATCGATGAACGGTTAATTTATAACAAAAAAAATACCAAACACTTCTTTTTGGAAACAAAAAGATATACATATAAAATAAATTATGGATGAAAGGCTTAACATTTTCAGAAGGTGAAAAAAATTACATCATTGGATAGCTACAAGAGAACCCAACATTACCCATGTGTTTGATTTTTATGATATTGAACCACGTGCAATCCTAATGGTGAGCACGAACTCGATTATGAGAAATATGGTATATTTTTTAAAAACATGTCTCCGGTCGTTGGGAATGCCCTCAAAGCCTTTGGATTGGTATTCCAAGGAAAATACCCAACATAAGGCTCAAGAATTCCCAAAGCAAGATATAACGCGAGCGTGCTATAATGCACTCATGTTATATCTCACTTTTCACATGGTTTTTGCTTTTGCAGCAAACATGTCAACTAAGACATAATGTGAGTGCATTATAACGCACTCGTGTTATGTCTTCCTTTATGTTAAATATTAATATATTGAATGTATGTTGATATATTTGTATGTTTGTATGTACATGTATGTTTGTATTTCATGTATGTATGTATCAATGCATATATATCGTATGTATGCCTCTATGTATGTTAGATTGTATCTACACATGTATGTATGTATGCTTGTATGGATGTAAGATTATATGTACATATGTATTATGCTTTTATGTATCCATTTATGTATTTCTTTAGACAGAGGGAGAATTTAGAGAGAGATTTTGGAGAGATGGAGAGGGGGTGGAAGTGAGAGTTTAAGAGAGAGGGAGTGGGAGAGAAGGGGTTGGAGTGAGAGGGACTTAGCTAGGTAGGGTGGGAGGGATACAGGGAGGGAGAGAGAGAAACAGAGAGAAAGAGAGAGTTATGTAGGTAGGGTGCCAAAGGGAGAGACTTGAGAGTGTGAGGGGGGTGAGAGGGAGAGACTTGAGAGATAGGTAGTGAGAGGGAGTGTGAGAGAGATGGAGTGTGAGAGAGAGGGAGTGGGAGAGAGAGGGAGTGGGAGAGAGGGAGTGTGAGTGAGAGACCTGAGAGAGGGAGAGGGTGTGAGAGGGAGTGACCTGATAGAGGTAGAGAAAGAGGGGGGTGGAGTGAGAGGGACTTATCTAGGTAGGGTTGGAGGGATAGATAGAGAGAGGGGAGAGAGACAAAGAGAGAGTTACCTAGGTAGGTTGCCAGAGGGAGAGACCTTAGAGAGAGAGGGGGTGGGAGGGAGAGACATGAGAGAGAGGGAGAGAGAGCTAGTGGGAGGAGAGAGTGGATAGAGTGGGAGTGACATAAAGAGAGATGGATAGATGGAGAGAGAGAGAGTGGTAGGGATTGATTCAATGAGAGGTATGTAGAAAGAGGGAGATGGTAGATAGAGACAATTAGAGAGGGTAGGAGGGAGAGGTGAGATGTATAGATAAGGATAAAGTGATATAGGTTGATGGTATAGGGTTGAGGGATTAGGGTGGAGGACCTATAGGGTTGATGGTTTCTAGGGTATTAGGGTTTAAGGTTTGAGGGTTGAGGGAATAGGGTTGATGGTAGAGGGTATTTGGTTGAGGGTATAGAGTAGAAGTTTGAAGGGTTTAGGGTTAAGGGTTTACTTGGTTGAGGGTAGAGGGTTTAGGGTATAGTTTTGAGGGTATATGGTTGATGGATTAGGTTTAGGGTCCAATGTAAGGGGTAGAGGGCATAGGGGTAGAGGGTTTAGGGTCTAAGGATTGAGGGTTGAGGGATTAAGGGTTGAGGGTTTAGGGTCTAAGGATTGAGGGTTGAGGGATTAAGGGTTGAGGGTTGAGAATTGAGGGTTGAGGGTTTAATGTATAGGGTAAAGGGTAGAGGGTAGAGGATTTGAGGGTTGAGGGTTGAGGGTTGAGGGTTGAAGATTGAGGGTTTAATGTATAGGGTCAAGGGATTAGGGTTGAGGGTCCAATAAATAGGGTAGAGATTATAGGGGTTGAGAGATTAAGGGTTGATGGTTTAGGGATTAGGGTAGAGATTGTTTTGGATTTCATGGTATAAGGGTAGAGGAATTAGGGTTGAGGGATTAGGGTTTAGGGTAGAGAGTATTGGGTTGAGGGATTAAGAGGGAATAGGGGTTGAGGGATTAGGGCTTAAGGGTTGAGGGTTGAGGGATTAAGAAGGTATAGGGGTAGAGGGGTTAGGATTGAAGGGTTGAGGGTTGAGTGTTGAGGGTTGAGGGATTAATAGGGTATAGGGGTAGAGGGATTAGGGTTGAAGGGTTGAAGGGTTGAGGGTTGAGCGTTGAGGGATTAAGAGGGTATAGGGGTTCAGGGATTAGGTTTTAAGGGTTAAGGGATTAAGAGGGTATAGGGGTTGAGGGATTAGGGTTTAAGGGTTGAGGGTTGAGGGTTCAAGGATTAAGAGGGTATAGGGGTAGAGGGATTAGGGTTGAAGGGTTGAGGGTTGAGCTTTGAGGGATTAAGAGGGTATAAGGGTTCATGGATTAGGGTTTAAGGGTTGAGGGTTGAGGGTTGAGGGTTGAGGGATTAAGAGGGTATAGGGGTTGAGGGATTAGGGTTTAAGGGTTGAGGGTTGAAACATTAAGAGGGTATAGGGGCTGAGGGATTATGGTTTAAGGGTTGAGGGTTGAGAATTGAGGGATTAAGAGGGTATAGGGGTTCAAGGATTAGGGTTTAAGGGTTGAGGGTTGAGGGTTGAGGGATTAAGAGGGTTGAGGGGTTCAGGGATTAGGGTTTAAGGGTTGAGGGTTGAGGGCTCAAGGATTAAGAGGGTATAGGGGTATAGGGATAGGGTTGAAGGGTTGAGGGTTGAGCATTGAGGGTTGAGGGATCAATAGGGTATAGGGGTAGAGGTATCAGGGTTGAAGGGTTGAGGGTTGAGGGTGTAGGGATTAAGAGGGTATAGGGCTTCAGGGATTAGGGTTTGTTAGAATCAAACATGCTCTGATATCATGTTAGAATTGGCTATGGATGCCAAGATATATGGACCAAATGGAAAGTACAAAGAAGAGAGAAAAGAATGTCACAAGAATAAACCTTATTCAATGTCAATGATATGATATGCTTTTGGAATGTTTTTACAATGAGAGACCCCTTGGTTATAGCCAAGGTGAGAACATAGGAGGACATAATATTATGACAAGTGTCGTAATCTTATGACATGAGACAACAATGAAAAGCTATCACTCCACCTAAAGTGGAAAGTGATAATGTGATAACCACCACAAATAGTGGATCACCCACAAAAGGTGGAAAGGTAATCACATGATATGTCCATGACATGTGGAAGTGATAAAGTAATAAGAAGATAAGTCCACCAAAGGTGGAAAATCTCCAACAACTACAATGTGGTCCCTAAGTAAACTTAACTAAGGTGTAATTATGACCTAGGACAAGGTACAAAACATTTAATTACACCAACACCCCCTCTTAAGTGCAACTTAGGGAGAATGTACACAAAGAAAAATAATGCAAGATGGGTCCCGACAACTAGGCCATGTTAGGTACCCATGTACAAATGCAATGCAATCTCTCACAAACGGAGACAAGGAGAAAACCCAGTGGGACAAAACTCCTCCCCAAAAGAGAGATGAAATACAAAATAGAAATTCTCTCAATGATACATGAGAAGGTAAAAACCCCGTGTGAGGAAAAAGACCCCCCCATAAGAGAGAAGTAGAAGAGAGACAAGGTAGCCCCCCCTCAATGAGATAACCTGTTGCAAGAGAAGCACTGAAAGTACATTGTGGAGTAGCACTGGAATCCTCAATCTGGTAAGCAAGGAAAGATACTTATTTTTGCTACTGAAATCATATGCAAGTCATTGATTGACTCAAAGTGGAATCATGATAAAGCAACAACAGACCTGATGCCAAGGAACACTGGAAAGATTACAAACTAGAACAACCCTGGAATCCATGAAGCAACAATAGATGAGTAAATGATGCCCCCCATAAGAGGGAATAATATGATGAAAGAATCTGAAAGTTATGTGTATCTCAATGTCAATGCCAAACTCTGACTAAAATTGATCCATAGGAGCAAGTGCCATGAAGATTCTAGAACATTAACCATAAAATGAATGGCCCTCAAATTGAGATGTGACCCGATGTGATTCAGGATCATTAACCATAGGCTCTCAATTTGAGATGTGAACCGTTGTGAACAAAAATGTGTCAAGTTATGAGCAGGATGTGGCCAAAAGAAATAACATAATCCAAATACAACTCATGCGAGTTGTCATCAATATGAAGATGAGATCAAAGTGAAACTACACTCTAATCAAATTATTATGCAAGAAGTTGCCCTAGATGGAACTTTACGTAAGATCATTTATTACTATACCCCGCGATTGTAAAAGGAGAACATGCAAAACATGCATAAAACAAAGAGAAAATGCAAACCTAATGCATACAACAAAGGAAATAGTGCATGCATTGATGAATGTTCACATCTACATCCATGATGAAAAATAACCTCAAATTTGTGTAGATGACCAAATCTGAAAAAAAAAAGGTCTACACCACTATGAAGTGCTCAAAACTAGCTTTCCATCAATATCTTGTTTGCCAAAATGGACACCATGGCCAAAAGTTATGAATATTTCAAAAAAAAAAAATTGAGCCTACAGGAAACGGGTTTTCTAGCAAAAACGTCTATTTCTAATTTAATTTCTGGAAAATCTACTCACTTTTTGTAGACAAAAACAAGAACCTAGAAATATTTTGATGCTAGAAACAAAACCCATAAATTATTATTTTTATCCAACAAGCAGAAGATAAAAAATAAAAAATAAAATTTGACCTTCATCTAGGAGAAAAATGACGTCTGACACTTTTTTGGACTGCAATTTTCTCTATATTTGTGCAAGATGTCAAAAATCTAAAAGATACCCAGTTTCAATTTCAACGCTGGCTACAAAACCTAGAAATCGTTTTTCCTACAAATGAGTGAAACTAGATTTTTGAAGCAAAAATGATGACGGCTGCAATAAAAAACGACTTGCAACAAACCCTTGTTTGCCAAAAATGCAAATGGTGATCAAATTGAGTGAACCAAAAGCCACATCTGACTTTCTCAAGCCTCGTGGACGCAGTGGTGAGCTCAGATTTGCACCAACAAGCTCCAATATGAACCTGCAATTAAAAAACCAAAAATGGATCCTCTGCAAATCCGGTACCTCTCTTCAAAAAAAGACTCTCCAATGACACCCAACCCACTCTGATACCATGTTAGAATCAAACATGCTCTGATACATGTTAGAATTGGCTATGGATGTCAAGATCTATGGACCAAATGGAAAGCACAAAGAAGAGAGAAAATAATGTCACAAGAATAAACTGTATTCAATGTCAATGATATGATATGCTTTTGGAATATTTTTACAATGAGAGACCCCTTGGTTATATAGCCAAGGTGCGAACATAGAAGGGCATGAGATTACAAAAAGTGTCGTAATATTATGACATGAGACAACAATGAAAAGCTATCACTCCACCACAAATAGTGGATCACCCACAAAAGGTGGAAAGGTAATCACATGATATGTCCATGAAAGGTGGAAGTGATAAAGTAATAAGAAGATAAGTCCACCAAAGGTGGAAAATCTCCAACAACTCCTATGTGTTCCCTAAGTAAACTTAACTAAGGTGTAATTATGACTTAGGACAAGGTACAAAACATTTAATTACACCAACAGGGTTGAAGGGTTGAGGGTTGAGGGATTAAGAGGGTATAGGGATTGAGATATTAGGGTTTAAGGGTTGAGGGTTGATGGATGAGGGATTAAGAGGGTATAGGGATTGAGGGATTAGGGTTTAAGGGTTGATGGTTCAGGTTTCAGGGATTAAGAGGGTATAGGGCTTGAGGGAATAGGGTTGAAGGGTTGAGGGTTGAGCATTGAGGGTTGAGGGTTGAGGGATTAATAGGGTATAGGGGTAGAGGGATTAGGGTTGAAGGTTTGAGGGTTGAGCATTAAGGGTTGAGGGATTAAGAGGGTATAGGGGTTCAGGGATTAGGGTTGAAGGGTTGAGGGTTGAGGGATTAAGAGGGTATAGTTGTTGAGGGATTAGGGTTTAAGGGTTGAGGGTTGAGGGTTGAGGGTTGAGGGATTAAGAGGGTATAGGGATTGAGGGATTAGGGTTTAAAGGTTGAGGGTTGAGGGATTAAGAGGGCATAGGGATTGAGGAATTAGGGGCTGAATGGGGTTGCTGAGGGATTACTCAGTAGTATGTGGCAGAGGGATTAGGTTTAATGGCTGAGGGTTGGAGTGCTGAGGGGATTAAGAGGGTATAGGGGTTCAGTGGGATTAGGGTTTGGGGTCGGTGGCCGAGGCTCTGAAAGGATTAAGAGGGTATAGGGTTTGAGGGATTAGGGTTGAAGAGTTGAGGGTTGAGCATTGAGGGTTGAGGGATTAATAGGGTATAGGGGTTTAACGGGTTCAAGAGTTGAGGGTTGAGGGTTGAGGGTTGAGGGTTGAGGGTTGAGGGATTAATAGGGTATAGGGGTACATGGATTAAGGTTGAAGGGTTGAGGGTTGAGGGATTAATAGGGTATAGGGGTACAGGGATTAAGGTTGAAGGGTTGAGGGTTGAGCATTGAGGGTTGAGGGATTAAGACGGTATAGAGGTTCAAGGATTAGGGTTTTAAGGGTTGAGTGATTAAGAGGGTATAGGGGTTGAGGTTTGAGCGTTGAGGGTTGAGGGATTAATAGGGTATAGGGGTACAGGGATTAGGGTTGAAGGGTTGAGTGTTGAGGGTTGAGGGATTAATAGGGTATAGGGGTACAGGGATTAGGGTTGAAAGGTTGAGGGTTGAGCATTGAGAGTTGAGGTAAAAGAGGGTATAGGGATTTAGGGATTAGGGTTGAAGGTTTGAGGGTTGAGGGATTAAGAGGATATATGGGTTGAGGTATTAGGGTTGAAGGGTTGAGGGTTGAGTGATCAATAGGGTATAGGGGTAGAGGGATTAGGGTTAAAGGGTTGAGTGTTGAGGGTTGAGGGATTAATAGGGTATAGGGGTAGAGGGATTAGGGTTGAAGGGTTTAGGGTTGAGGGTTGAGGGTTGAGGGATCAATAGGGTATAGGGGTACGGTAATTAGGGTTGAAGGGTTGAGGTTTGAGCATTGAGGGTTGAGGGATTAAGAGGGTATAGGGGTTCAGGTATTAGGGTTGAAGGGTTGAAATTTGAGGGTTGAAGGATTAAGACAGTATAGGGGTTGAGGGATTTTGGTTGAAGGGTTGAAGGGTTGAAGGTTGAGCGTTGAGGGTTGAGGGATCAATAGGGTATAGGGGTAGATAGATTAGGTTTGAAGGGTTGAGTTTTGAGGGTTGAGGTATCAATAGGGTATAGGGGTAGAGGGATAAAGGTTGAAGGGTTGAGGGTTGAGGGATTAAGAGGGTATAGGGGTTGAGGGATTAGGGTTTAAGGGTTGAGGTTTGAGGCTTGAGGGATTAAGAGGGTATAGGGGTTGAGGGATTAGGTTTCAAGGGTTCAAGGGTCGAAGGTTGAGCATTGAGGGTTGAGGGATTAATAGGGTATAGGGGTAGAGGGATTAGGGTTGAAGGGTTGAGGGTTGAGCATTGAGGGTTGAGGGATTAATATGGTATAGGGGTAGAGGGATTATGGTTGAAGGGTTTAGGGTTGAGTGTTGAGGGTTGAGGGATTAGGGTTGAAGGGTTGAGGGTTGAGCATTGAGGGTTGAGGGATTAATAGGGTATAGGGCACAGGATTGTGGCTGGAAGGGCTGAGGGTTGAGGGTCAGGGGTCGAGGGATTAAGGAGTGGGCATAGGGATTCACTGATTAGGGCTGAAGGCTTGAGGGTTTATGGACAAGAGGGCATAGGCTGAGGAATTAGGGGTCAAGGGTCAGAGGGCTGAGTGTCAGAGGGTCAGAGGGATCAATAGGGTATGTGGGTAGAGGGATTAGGGTTGAAGGGTTGAGGCTGAGGGTTGAGGATCAATAGGCATGTGGGGTAGAGGGATTAGGCTGAAGGGTCAGAGGCTGAGCATTGAGGGTCAGAGGGCTGAGGGATCAATAGTATAGGGTAGAGGATTAGGGTTTGTGGTCGATGGTTGAGGGTCAGAGGGATTAAGAGGGTATAGGGTTCGTGGATTAGATTAGTTGAAGGGCTGAGGGTTGAGGGTTGAGGGATTAAGAGGGTATAGGGGTTGAGGGATTAGGGTTTAAGAGTTGAGGGTTGAGGGTTTAGGGATTAAGAGGGTATAGGGGTTGAGGGATTAGGGTTGAATGGTTGAGGGTTGAGGTTTGATGGATTATTATTCTCCCTCCCTCTCTTATCTCCCACTTCCCATTCTCCCACTCTCTCCCACTCTCTCTTTCTCCCACTCTCTCCCTCCCTCTCTTTCTCCCACTCTCCCCCTCTCTCCATCCCTCTCTATCTCCCACTCTCCCCTTCTCCCACTCTCTCTTTCTCCCACTCTCCCCTTCTCCCACTCTCCCACTCTCTCCCTCCCTCTCTTTCTCCCCCTCTCCCTCTCCCTCCCTCTCCGTCCCCCTCTCCCTATTTCTCTCCCACTCTCTCCTTCTCCCCCTCTCCCTCTCCCTCCCTCTCTCCCTCACACACACACACTCACCTCTATCTCCTCTACTATAAGAGTTCAAGGGAAAGATATAGAATTAGGATAGAGGGTATAAACAAAGAGGGAGAAACTAAATATATTAAGAAAACAATATTTCACATAATGCGCTCACGTTATAACACATGCACGTGTTTTAATACACTAAAAATGGTAAAAAATTCTATATACCCATGATTTCAAGGCCCATAGTCTGCATATTCCCCTGGTTTTGCGCGTGCTCCGATAAAAAGTTGTGTTTTGATGATGTTGTGAAGTGTGCGGGCATGTTTTTCACATTCCATCACCTTTTCCATGATCTTTCTACCACCTTTCCATGAAATAGCATAGTTTCCACATTGAAAGACATATAATATCAATTGAAATTTGAATTCCATTGAAAACTGATATACAATTGAAGTTTGGAGGGGAACAAGCTTTTGAACAAGTCAAATTATTGTGGAGTTTGAAGAAAGAAGAATATCTTAGCTAAGGCTACATAATTGGTTGAACTCCTCCATTTTAAAGTCTAGTTTTTTAGGTATGTGAAGTCTTTACACATTTTCTTTCATTCTATTATGGCTTGCTTTCATTTTTTTTTTGTCATTATAATTTATAACCTTATGTTGTCATTATAACTATATTTCCCTTCACAACACATTTGATTCATATACTCAAATTAGCATTAAGAGTTCCCAATTCCTTAAGGACCTTAAAAACACTTTTAAATTCTTTAAAATAACTTATTACAATCAACTAGATTCCTCAAAACATCAACCAATGATTATGTCATTCACAACTTGTCTTAAATCTTCCATAATGGCACCATTGTTTACAAACACAAACTATAATTCTTAAGGCACAACCAAACCATTATTTTCTTAATAAATCTTTGTTTGAGTTAGTACAACAAAAATGAAACCTTTCAGAAGTCTTCCCTTACACACAAACTTAGTTCCTTTGTTCACTGTCCAGATTACAAGTAGCCAAGCATCTGCAAACTATCACATGTATCTCCCAAACCATGCACACACTTCAGACTGTGATACTCATTTTTTATGCAGAGTTAGAGGACCCAAAACCATTCAAGATGTCAACTTTCCTTCAAGAGGCATCTAAAAAAATTAAAAATGCCTAATGGACCAATCCCAACACTCCTCCAAGTTGGACAACAAACATAAACACTATTTCACACTTTTCACCCTTGGAATCTAGTAGTAGTGCAAAACCAATTTTGGGCCCTTAACTCCAAAACACTAGGAACATAAAAGAATTATTCTAGCACCCATTTCAGAGTTGCAAGACATACCATAACCCATCACATGACTCCTTTGGGACAACTTTAATAAAACTAACCTTTTCACTGTTTTAGGCCTCTAAGTATGCCAATTTTACAAAGGAACTACACTTAGATCCTCACACCAGACTTCAAAACCCAAAAATAATCTTTAATTAGGTCTCAAAACAATATATTTTCTAGGTCTTAGGACCTTACTCACTCAACTAAGTTTCCAATACAAAAACCCCCATTTTTCAATGCAAAGAGGGAGGGTTTATAGAAACTCCTATACCCGAGCCTTCCCAGGCCATTCCAAAGAATCAAAAATCTTCAAAATAACCTACACAAGGTCAAAATTTCATTACATAGACCACTCCTTCAACACTTTTTCAAAATCACTCCTTGGTTCCTCAAATTCTCATGGAAAAGTGCTTGTTTCAGCCTAAGAACCCCATCCTATTGTCATTAGTTTCATTCCAAGGCATGTTAAACAATAAAATACCCTACTCTAACAATTTACATGCCATACCACTGAGAAACAATTCATAGTAGTAGGTGGGATGGTCATTTCATAATTAAATCCTACTCAAACCCTTGACTGGCTTGAAATGAGCAATTTCAGAAAATTGTCAATTGCTCCCTTCAAACGTATTGTTAAGCCCTTAGAAGTGATGCATTAGAGATTCAATAAATGTGCCTAAAATATTATATTATTTTTATATCAAGGGGAGGCTGTATAGATCCTTACAAGTGCAGGAATGTGCAAAAAAACTAGTGAATTTCTGGAAAACATTTTTTTATCATAAAAATGGATTTCAAAATGAACAATACTCCTCCCTTCGATCCAATGGAGGTTGTTTAAACCTTTTGAAATGACAACCAACTCCCCCCAACACCTATAACTAACAAACAACCACCTTTGAAAGAATATAAAAACTTTGTCTATGCTTCCATAGTTTGTACACATTTGTCTATGGTAGGTTAACTTTTGTACACGATGATTGTAAGTATTATTTAAATGAATCCTTTAATTACATATATTTTTCAATTAACTTGAATGGATACATTTTTTAGGAACTAATATCCATCTCATTACCATGGTATAGATAAAATGATTTGTCATGCTGAAGAAAAAGACAAAGAGGAAACTAACAGACGAAGAAAATGAAACCTTCAAAGAAAATGAGAGAGTTCGGGTGGTGGCATATCGTGAAAAGAAGAAATTGGAAACGATTGATGAAAACAAGCTAATTGTAGAGGAACCTCAACCATCAAAAAGAGAATGGGAATCAGCAGCACAATAGGCACGAATGTGAAAGCATCGTCATAAGATAGATTCAGATACCGTAGTTGGAGACACACCCTCAACGACAAGTGAATATGAAGGGACACCATTAAGCACAAGAGAATATGGAGGGACACCATCTAGCACAAGTGAATATGGATGAAAACCATCTACTACAAGTGAATATGGAGGGACACCATGTACCGCAAGTAAATATTGTTGGACACCATCCAACACATCTCAAGTTGAGAGTACATCATCACTCGGAATTGATGAAGAAGGTATGCCATCATCCCCATGTGAGCCTCAAGGTATGTCTTCTTCTCCACCCTCGATCGAAGGTACACAATCTAGCCCACCTCAATTAAATATTGATGAAATTCCTAATGTTGAGATGTATGTACCTAGGAGAACACCACCTAGAATTTTGCGTAGAAAGCCAAAGTATTTGATTAATATTTATGATGAGATTTTGTAGCACATGGAAGGTAAGATTTCAACACACACTTGTAGAAGATATGCTGATAAGATTTGGGAACGATTCTTTGAAAGGCTAAATGAGACTGCAAGATGTCAACTATTTTTTGAAATGATGAGGGGTGTAAAGTATAGGAACATCATGAAGACTCTTGAGTTGATAACATCGAATGCATCGAGTGAAGACACTATTGTGAAGAATCTAATGGATGCTTATGAGAGTGTGGGTAAGACCTCACACTCAAAGGATAGTAATGTCACCCGATGTGTCATTACATCGACTTTGGTAAGTTGTCAAACAAAGAGAGCTCATCTAATTAAAAATACTAGTGAGAAAATGTGAATTAGTAGAAAAACTTTATCAAGATCCATTCAAAGGCGAAAAAGAATTGACGGCAATGATTCAAATGAATTATGGGCATTCTCGAGGAGACTCTCATGAAAAGATAAAGAAGTTGTCTAAGCCTTGAGAACACTAATTGAAGAGTATTGGAAGAATAACACAAGGCCATCTTCGAATCAAAGGGATGTGGTAAGAAGGAGAATCGGTAGATGGAATCATGAGCCACATCCAAAGCATTTTTTGGATATGACTCAAACCCAATTTTTTCAAAAATTTGAAAATAATTATCCTCAAATTAGTATTTCTCAAATACTTTTTGAAATTCTTAAACCTTTTTATGTCAAGATAAATCACACACGCACTACTTGTTTTTGTAGACTACATATTGAATTTTCTAACCATTATGATGTTTATCATTCTATATGTTTAGATTTGCATACTCACGATGTTTTGCAGGATTGTGGCATACAAGCCCCACCAAAATATTTAAGAGAGTTCTTATCAAAAAAATTATGTGAAATAGAGGATTGCCATATATTCTATAGGACAGCATGCTCGGATGGTTCATGCGATCATTGTGGTGGCTTCTAGCATATGCCAGTATGTCAACATATGGAAAGCACAAATGAGGTGGGACAAAAACTAATAGAGTTCGGGAAGTATAAAACAGTGGCATATGCTACAGAATATGGGTCTCAAGAAAAAAGGTGTGAGTTGGTTATTGAGAAGATTCCAATGTACCAATTTATGACCATATTTCATGACAATATTATGCAATGCATACCCATAGATCCCAATGGTTGGACATGCAATTCAAGCTATGCAAGGACACTTTCGAGTTGGAATCATAGTATCTGTGGTTAAATTTGTGGAGAACTACACTCTATAGCCACAACATGAGGTGTAGTCACAGTATTACAACTACACACAAGTTTCAATATTTGTGCACATAGCATTCATTGATGCATCTGATAGTACAGATGAGCAAAGGAAGGTATTGAGGGAGTATCACTTTTACATTAGTGATGATCGCACACATTCTCCAAAGTTCATGCAAGGTTGTTTCTAGATGTTCTACAATGGCTTGGCTCAGAGGGGCATAGAATACGATTGACATATAATATGGTCTGATAAATGTGCAGCACAGCTCGAGAACTCGCACATGTTCTACTGGTTGTGCAGGATGCATGTCATTACAGGTGTTAAACACATGTGGAAATTTTGTGAGGTCGGACATGGAAAGGGGGAGGATGATGGTGCAGGAGCATGTGTGAAAAGAGCATTAGCATGAGAAGAGTTAAATTATAAAGAGAGTGCAAAGTTGATAGATGCAAAATCAATCATCGAGTGGTGTAATATTTTAATGGGCCCAAGTAATGAAGGTACGTCTTTAGTTCGTAGATTTTTTTGGTTGATGGATGATACTAACATTGCACCATATGAAGACTGTTGTACACTAACATGATCGAGTAAGGTACACTCTTTCCTTAGCTCAAATGCAGGTTCATGGAGTATCGATATACGAAAGATGGCATGCTTTTTTTCCTCATGTACAATGCAAGCCTGGAATGATTGTGAGTCAGGGGAGTGGGTTGACAAATGGTTCACAAGTTATCTTAGCCCACTTCACATGTATCACCCTCTGACAGTATTAGAACTGACACAGATGGAAGGATCGGTCAACTTTCACCACATATCAGATATAGTTCAACCAGGTGATATATCTACTTGCTTAGTTGTTGAAATTCCATATCATTATCTTACTTTGTACTATATTTGTAATGTTGAAATTTTTTAAGAGATTTTTTGCACATATCAATGCAAGGCATGTTTATGCAGTTATTGCAGATGAAGATAATGAAGAGGGAACAAACTATAGTTTTTGTCATTATTTTGAGGCCAAAAAGAAATTGGAAGCCCCAGTTATAGATGGAGAAAACATCAAATACCCTACAGGTTCAATTGTGGTTACTGGAACATGGCTTAGAAGGTACCCACATTCAAGTGTTAAACATTGGCTATTTCAGGACTTTGACATGCATCGTAAGATTCTTCATTACTCGAACCTTATCGTGGTATCCAATGTTCATTTGACCAAATATGGGGGTAAACCTTTGAACAAGACCTTGTGGAAGGTCTATGAGTCTGACCATGAGGCTATACTTGACACAATAAAGAGTAGAGCAGACC